>JAFJTQ020000076.1:0-111189 GCA_022559915.2 Septoria petroselini
CGCGTTGTAGTATTAGAGCGGTTTCAAAATCTCAGATCTTGGTGCGATTTGTGCTGATTCACATGCCTATTTGATCCACTTGCTTATCAAGTACGTTAGAAGCATTCTTCTGTTGGGACCAAAAAACAGAAGACAGATCTGCAAGCATCATCCTGGGCCGACAGCAACGCGATGTTTTAGACTAAATCTAAAGATACGACGAGTGTCCGAAATCACAGCAACAATAGTGTCAACGTGCATGGAGGCCTTGCTCAATATTTTGCGTCCAAGAATACCACTGCTAGGTTTGCCACAGCTACATGCTCCTACTGTTCCGTTTCAGAACGCCGTGTGCACCATGAATCCAATCCCGCGCGCATTCAAGGAAACAAACACAGTGGTATCTCGCGAGAACATGCAAACTAAATCAGACCTGTTCATCCATCCTCGCTCATCCGCATAGCTCTCCCGAGCTGTGGAGCATGACTACTCCTTCATGTTCTCATTCAGTAGCAACTCCACGACGATTTGAGTCTTCTCCAGCTCGGGATGCTGCATGACCATCTTCAGTGTCTTGCCATCCTTTCCTAGCACACTGCCGTTGGATTTGGCGTCGTTGGCAGGTGTCGATGCTGTTGAATTCGCTGACCAGTTCGTTCCATCATCAAGGCACTTCACTTCTCTCCCGGCAATGATTTGCTTCAGCCTCCCGTTCTGCGCATTGCGAATCTCAACAAAGTCGTTGTCGAACAGTACGAGATACGGCCCGTATAGTGCAGCGTGATTTGCACTTCCGACGAAGCGCATGATAACGGACCTCGACACGTCGCCATGCTTGTTGATGTACACTGCACAATTCGTGTAGCAGAGCAGAAACTCTTGATCGCTTAGTCGAAGCATGCGTAGCGCTTTCTGATCCTTCACTTCCTGCGCGATGTTTTGGACATGCTCGGCATTGAGGTCCGGAACGCTCCACGGTTGCTTCTTGTCGAGAGTCAGGACTTCGAACCCGCGGGCTGTGCTGACGGCCAAACTTGAGTGGAACAAATTCATGCCCACGCATTCCGTGGGGATGTAGAATTCATCGTACTCTCGGAAGAATTCCGTAATTCCTCTCCTGAAAGGTAAGCCACCAGATCTCCCCTTCTTCTCGCTCGACCTTTGATACACAGGTTCGAGAACTTTGAAGACTGCATTGAGATTTTCGCGCTTCTTATAGAAGACCAGCGTTCGATCCTTCATCTTGCCTGTGGCAAAGAAGCCAACGTCCTTGGAACCGGAAAGCTTCTGGGGCGCTTTTCTCGCCGAGTCATTCGTGGGCGTCGGTCCGCCGTGGGCGGTAGGGCAGATGACATCCAGGTGATACGCTATAAGTGACTTGTCGGAAATGAGCAAGAAGAGGTTGAACTCCTCCAGTACAGCAACCTGGGAGACACGCTGCATGTTGACAGCCTATAGATATGTCAGCATTGGGCAAACCTTTCTATAAATCAGAATGCACTTACCTTCGTCCAGCCCCGCGGGTTGTCGTGCTCACTGGTGAAAACACCGTATTCTGTGCCAACGGCGATCATCTGCTTGCCAGTGTATGGCGTGGCAAAGCTGGTCGCACAATTGACGCGTGCTCGGCATATCGGTCCTGGCCGGCCAGTGTCCTTGAAGCGCAGCTCAACTTCTTTGATAGCACGATCTATGGGTGTTCCCTTGATCGTGACACCTTTGCCGCTTCCACCAAAAGCATCGTATACGAATGCCGAGTCAGCCATGACGCGGAGTCGAAAGGGCTCAGCATGCTGCGCGTGCAAAGCTGCAGCGTGTTTGGTCTTTGCCTCGATGATCTTCGTGCACCAGTCGCGCCTCGACTGTTCTGTTGGTGCGAACAACGTGTAGACATCTCTCCCAAGATGCTTTACTCGAAACGGGAACAAAATCTTGTCGTCCTTGCCGTCTCCCGCGGAATTTACAGCATGCAGAGAGTTCGTAGATGCTGCGGTGTTGACGTGCTGAAGAGAGCCCGGTGCTGGAGAGTTGTTGGTCGCGACTCTGGCAAGGCCGTTCGGGTCGCCCGGGGTTCCTCTGCCGGTCGCCTCTCTGACAGAGGTAATACCTTTGACATAGCTCGACTTTTGCACGGCAGGATCGTTGGCACTGTCGATCACCAGCAAGTCCATTGGGATCGGCAGCCTCGACACATCGTACTTTTCAATCTTGCCGCTTTCGCCTATCCGCTGCACTATCGTCTTTGTGAGGATGAGGTAATGGTCGAACAGCAACACATGGCAGTCAAGCCAGTTGAATCTGCTACTTCCCATGCGCTGTAGATCTCCACGGTGAATGAGCTGTCGACCGAAGTGATCCAGATTGAGCTCTACCTCCTTTTGCATCCCCGGACGCAAGACAAGCTTGGTGCTCAAGTCGAGCAGATCGATCTTCCTTTGCTGCTCGGCAACGCGGGTGTCGCACTCTGCTGCTACCGCTTTGACCTCGTCAAGCGCTATCTGCAGATTCGCCTTTTCTGGACTCTCGACATGCATGGTCTTGAGAACAGTATTGAGCAGCAAGGTGTAGCGCTGGAGACGTGTGATGGGTGATTTCAGAAAGCTGTCCAAGGGCAGCCTGTTGGATCTCTTGTCAGCCCTACAACGTTCCACAAAGTTCCTGAAGTCCATATTGCGTTCCATTTCTGTCCGAACGAGGTGATCAGCTCTGGAGAAGTCCGTAGCATAGTCGATGTATGCGGTCCGCGCTTTACGTATCCACTGCCTGAAGATATCGCTGTAGCCCTGGATCCATGGGCCTTGCTCGTGCTGCCGGTACTTGAGCTGAGGCAGAAGGTGCTCCTCGTTAGACTGCCGGATAGTATCGACACGACCAAAGACTGCCCTGATGAATCCGTCCTTGCGCTTTGGTGTGATCACAGAAGGCTCCACGCGCGTGAGCTGGTCCCGGTAAAGCACCCGCAAGACATCGAGATTCGCCATGAAAACCTCTTCGGTGTACACAATCTCGTGCAGAATGTTCTGCCTTTCGATTTCCTTCCGGTCCCGTCCTTCAACGTCCTCTTTCTTCAATTTGTAGTAGTCCGCCCAGCTTGCTATAGTCGCCGACGGCGACCCCTGCAGACTGATCTTCTTCAAGGTCCGCTGACAGTGGTGAGAATAGCATCGCATATTTGGGATGACATGATCATGCACTGTAGGCGAGTAGCAGCCTGATTGTGTGAGCTGGAAGATCACGCCAGAGAATGGTCCCGGTATCAGCTTCACCCACTCCTCGGTCGTCACGAGTACGCTGGCCGCAAACATGTCTTGAATCACTCGATCGCTCAAAGTCTCGGCATCTGCAATGTTCATTGTTGGAACTTTGCTGGTGAATAGCGCGACCAAAGCATCTTTGACGTCTGCCTCCTTGAGCTCCGTGTTTTGTTCCTGGCTCGTCACCTGCAACAGCCACTTGAGCAAGGACGTCTTTGCCCAAGCATCGTCACACTTTTTAAAGTCGGGTGCGCCCAGCTTTGCAGGAACGAATCGCTTCCCAATGGCTGGCAGATCCACGAGCATGCTGGCAGCCGCAGGCGTTGTCTGCTCCGAAGAGTAGCCAGACGCTCGAGCCTGTTGCTGACGTAGTCGCCTCTCTTCGGCATCGGTCTTGGATCGCAGAGGTTGCAAGACATGTGGCGTGGTACTATGACTAAGGAGCGATGTCGAGCGCGGCACATACTGGCCTTGCGTTGCGCCCGGATACATGTCAGGAGTGTACGGCGACTGTCCTGGCAGCGGCGGCAGTGCTTTGTGGTCGCTGACTGGCGGCGCCAAGTCATCCTCGACGTATGGTACTGCTGGTAGAGGCCTAGAAGGATAGGCTGTACTGGCTTCCTGAAAGCCAATGTCCGGAGGCTCGTCCGGGAATCTATCAGGCAGCTGTCCTTCCATGAAGGAGTACTCGTCGCCCTCGTCATAACTCTGCCTTCTGCCGTCTGCAGTCGGCTCCGAAAGCCCGCCTGTGCCACCGACCTCTACACGAGCCTGCGGATTGTATTGCCGAAGGGAGTCTGTTCGATAGCCGCATTCGCCCCGACTTGACGACTGCGAAGCATGTGATCTTCGCATCGAGCTTTGCTGACTTGAGACGCCCTGACTGTGGCTATAGGTATCATTGAGCTCCCCGCCAGCAGCCAGCTGGTTTGGATCGCCTCCATACGACAGATGCACATCGTAGCCGCCGCCGAAGGAAGTCATGTCCACCCCGGCCAAGTCGTCACTATCGCTGGCATCAAGATCTTGTTGGCGAGAGCCTCGTTGGGAGCCGAGTCCGTTGAACCGCATTTGGCTGCCACTGCTTTGCCGTCTCGACTCATCTTCCTCGGCCATGCGCATCATGGCTAGACCCTGTGCGGCCTCGGCATCGCTATCACTGCTGTACTGCGCTTCAGTCACATGCTGCGGTATCACGGGCGACAAGTGCCCATTCAAAGTTCCATTCCTCAACGCTCGACTGTCATGCCGAGTGTTTAGCGACGGAGGGTGAGTGGGTGGCTGGAAGGGGGCCTGGCTGATCGATATTGAGGGGCTTCTCGTGCCAAGCGAGCCACGTCCTGCAGTCATATCTAACAATTCTTCATAGAGGTCGTCTTGAGTTTGGCTCAAGTCTCCAGCTTGGCTACTAAACCCGGTCTGTGTCCGGGATATGGCGCTGCCCTGGAAGTAGTCCTGCTCTGCCACGGGTGTTGGGGATGGCCTGGACGGCAGAGCCCGTTGCTGGGGATGTCGATTCTGCGTGTTAGTCCGCGAAGGTCCGTGTGCAGGCGGTGTCGGTGCAGGTGTAGAGCCAGAAGGTGATAGTAATCCTTCCCCTGGGCCTTGAGGAGACACCGAGTGGCGTGAGTCAAAGCTGCCATAACCTGGTGGCGAAGGCACCCACGTCTCGTCTTGCCTCACGCTAGGCATTGCAGTGGGTATCACAGCTGGCGCGACCTGCGAGTGCAGTGAATTAGAATGAGGACGGTAGCCATCGATCGGATAAGGTGCAGTCGTCGGTGCCCCTGCGGAGGCCTGTGGGTAGCTGTAGCTGGGGTACGTCGAATGTGAAGGAGGCGGAGGTGGTGGGGGACTTTGAGCATAGCCGTATTGATGGGCAGGAGCTTGCGGGCTGTATGGCTGGTGCGCTTGAGGGCTGTAAGGCACTTGTGGGGACTGTCCGAACTGGCTCGGGGGCTGCTGCGGAGAGAAGCTGGAACTTGAATACTGTGCCGGCGAGTAGGCATACGGATCTACAGGACCACTTGTACTGCCCAAGCCCGCATCCGACGATGCACCCGAGCTGTACTGTTGCGAGTACGCATTTTGCTGCCCCACGTTCGCGTACAGCGCCGGGTTGTATGTCGATTGCGGCTGCGGATGTGCGCCTTGGCTTTGCGCTGGAGCATAAGTTTGTGGGTTGTAATGGCCGTATGCCGGCTGCTGGGCGTAGCCAAAGGACGTGCTCCGGGGCGATTGGAGTGGCTCCTGGTAGGCATATCCGCTGTTCGGTTGCTGCACAGGTCCCCCTCCGCCTTGATACTGATTATTATACGCAGTCTGGTTCTGGTACTGATACGGCTCTTGCTGCGGAGGCGGCGCCTGCTGGCCATACTGACTGCCGTTCGACGCCGGCGGGTACTCATCGTATGCGTACGAGTAGCCTTGCTGTGGTCCTTGCGGAATTGGAGGTGGAGGTTGTTGCGGCGGCGGGTAATTCCCTCCCTGATGGTATGACATGGCGCGCGCTCGTCCAGTCCGACGCCCAAGGGGGTCGGTCTGATTAGGTGGTTTCGAGCCGGATTGCAGACCTGCCAGCAGGCTGTAGCTGCGTCTGCTGCGCGCTCCGCATGAGTCTCTCCGCGCCTCACAGCTGCTGCCTCGAGCCGGTCGCGCGCGTGTCGCGTGTCCTCCTTCCGCTTCGTCCGGACGTCGTGGTGGTGGTGGTGGTGTTGTAGGAGTCTGCACCGGCGCAGAGTGTTGCAAGGCTCGGGATCATTATTTGGTGGCTTGATGAGAGAGTCTGTGATCACGCACTACAGATTCTAGAACATTGACGGCAAGAAGCGCGACCCCACGCGTCTTTCACTGGCAGCAGTGCGTCGGGATGATCGCGCAGTGATGTAGGAATATGAGTGATTGATTGTAGGTATTCTAAAGGAAGTCGCGAGCCACCGGAAGACAGAAGCAGGAAGGAGGTCGATGCGGCTGATGAGAGCGCATCTCTCCTCTTTCTCCGACCTTCTCACTCATCACTGCCGATTATCACTCTCCCTCCACTGCACGTCTGCCCACCACTTCCAAACAGCACCGTCCCTCCAACGTGTCAATGACGTCTCTCGACCGTTGCCGTCTCCAACAGTTCGGCAGCAATCAGCCAGCCCACGACTATATTTACCGAGCTGGGAGAAGCTGGAGAAGTGGCAGTGTCCACTATTCTACTGATCGTTCCTTCGCCGTCTCACCTTGGAAGATACAGATATATCCCATCTTCAGCTACACAGCCTTCCCGCTCGTGGCTCCGCCTGGCCGGCACCTGGATAAGACGCCGGCAGCAGACGACGAGGACATCCCTCGTCTATGATCAACAAGGAGTCCACGTCTGCGGCCATGCAATCAGGGGACCTCACGAGTACTATGTCCTGCGAGCTTGTGTCACTGTGAAAGATTGTCACTCCAACACCATGACCGTGCGCGAACTGTCGTGTCGCCGCAGATCGGAGTCTCTGCTAGGTAGCAACATTGTCCGGGCACTCAGACGCCAGCCGTGATGCTCACGATCTCACTCTTACACGGAGAGTCTGACTGCGCTGCCTAGGTACCTCTGGAGGTAGCATTGTGTACTTCACTTGAACTCGTTTTAGGGCTCATTGATGGCTTGCGTTTTGAATGCATAGTCACTCATGCCCCAGAAGGTCCGTCAAGAATACCGCTATATTGTCATCAAATGTTGACAGATAGCGATCTGCCGAAGTACTCCATTCTCCTAGTAACCATCAGCACCTCACTGTAGTCTTTCACAACGCCACCATGGGCCATGTCGGACAGCCCAAAGACCTGCCAACCCACTGCGGCACAACATCTACCAGCATTTATGGGGAATGGTGAGCCCTACCTTTCTAACTTTGGTCTCTTGTCAACTTTGTCGCGGCAATGTACCGATGATGCACGTGTAGGATTTGATACGAGAGAATTTGATGGCAGGGACATTACGAATTATTTGGGCTTGTTGGAGACGGGACGGGATGTCCAGCCAGATTTTGGGGACGAGCTGTTGAAGAAGCTCGAGGGATGGGCTGTCGGGAAGTGAGCGGTCTTTGAACACTGCATTGAATCAGAAACTAGCGATATTGAGAACAAGACCACACTGCATGATGCATCATATGATGAGATGAAAGAATTGATTCCGCTTTTCCTATCCATTATATTACGCATGTACACTCGGCTCCGGTGAACGTTGCCTTGACCTCCTTTTTTCCCGCTCATCAACTAGGCTCGTTTGACTCGTGTTAGTCGATGACCACCAGCCTTCGGGCCGTGGTCTTTGCACCACCGTCTCGTCGGTAGCCGTGCTCATGGTGGCATTTGGACTGGTCGACGCCAGCCTTGGGATTCGCGATTGTGAAACTGGACTGCCAGTCGAATGCTGGTGCCGCCGGGCGCTGTCGTGATCATGCATCTCATCAGGCATAGTGTCTCGGAGCCTGCGCTACTGTAAGGTCAGCGTCTCTTGTCTGGCACTGGCAGCGGCACTTACCCCTGCTGAGCCCGGTCTCATTCCCGTCGCTGATGCGTCCAGGGCTGGCACGCGGCTAAAGGTCGAGGATGAAAAGGTCAGGGGCGTTTCGTCGTGGTAGTTGTCGTCGTCGTCGCTTTCGTCCAGCTGTGCCTCGCTGGTTGACGGCCGCTCGTCTGCGAAAGCTGGTGCTTGGAAACTATTTACACTGTGATGACGCGATCGTTCATCGTCGGTGTAGCCCGGCGGGGCTGATCCGTTCGGCGTGATAGCAGTGGTGTCGAAGATGCTGGGTCGTGCGGGCCGCCATCCGAGTGCCTGCTGCTTGGTGTGGGCTTGCTGGGCGTAGCTTTCGAGGGCCTCGAGCACATGCGGGAAGACGAGCTTGTCGACATCGCTCGCCCATAGCAGATCCAAGTGCTCGTACTTTGGCACGCACTTGGCGACAGTATGCTTCGGGAGCTCCTTCAGCATGAGCTGAATGTCTACCAAGCTGTCGCTACCTCCATACACGAGCAAAATCGGCGTCCTGATGTTCTTGGTGGGGAACTTGGCCACCTTGTAGTACTTGCTTCCCGTGCTGAAGCTCGTCGGGCTCGTCACTTCGTCATCAAACATTTGGAACTTGCCATTTCTGATGATCTGGAACCAATGGACCACGCTCTTGGTGCTGGTAAAGGAGAACAAATGTGGGTATGCGGCCAGCTTCTGATGTGGTGCAATATTCAACGCTTTCCAACCAAAGAGGAATCGCAAGCTGCCGTCGATGATCCAGGAGAAGATGGCTGGGTAGAGCAGGGCTTGCCACATGGTCGTGCTGCCAAGAATGGCACGTCTTCCAAAGAGCAGGTACAAGACCTCGGGATTCGACTTGACCAAGGAGCTCACCAACCCGGAGGCTATCCCCGGAGGCGCCATGGCGGGTGCCAGCGCCACAAAGACGTCGACCTTGTTGTTTAACGTAGGATGGATTGAGAGGGTCGCAAAAGCTTGGGCCGTGCCCTGACTGAAGCCAATGTAGGAGAGGCTCGGCTGATAGGTCGTGTCCAGGATGTAATTGATGCTGTCGGGGATATCGTGGAACGCGAACTGGTCCATGCTAAAGTTCCAGAAGCGCGGGTCGGTGGGGCCATAGTGCAAGCACTTCTTGCTGTACTTGTTGCCGCGATTGTTCCCCAGCCAGACGTCGTAGCCTTGGTCGACCAGGAGAAACGGCAAACAGCGCTCCTTTTCAGTCAGACACACCCAGACCTCGCTGTTCATCATGAGGCCATGGTGCAGGTAGACGACCTTCTTCTGCGCGCTGCCGGGGCCGGCGTTGACGCGCTGGTCCTCCTCTCCGCGGCGGTGTGCCAGACGGTGGATGCCCAGCAGATAGCCATCGCGGGTCTGCACGACGTGCTCCTCGGCGAGGTAGCCGTACAGCTCACACAGCTCAACAAAGTCGTGGGCCTGCGCAATGGGGCTGGACACGTTCTTGCGCTTGTTGCGCGCCCGTCGCGAGTAGGGCGAGCTGAGCGAGTTGAAGGCATTGCGGCTGAGGCGGTACAGGCCGCGGATAACGGGCGTCGGCAGCAGCAGCGTTACCGTGCGCGCCAGAACCTCGAGCAGTGCAATGGCAAACGAGGCAGCCAGCGCGACAAACTCGTGCAGATGCAGCCGCCCGATCAGCGGAATGGCGGCCATCGTCAGCACCTCGACCGTGTTGGGCTTGTTAGGGAGATGGTGTTGTCATCGTCACATTGATTGCTACGTATAGGTACAAGTTCGTCTGTCTCTAGCGAAGCGAATGCATCACATGTCGACGAGAAGCGAGCTGATGTCATTGGCATATGATCTGCCAAGCATTGCCAAGAGCGGAGCCGCATCGAAGTCTGAGAGTCATCCATCTCATCCATCAATTCGACCAGATCAGTTCATCTTCCGTACATCATCATCATCCCCGTTGCGCCGAGTCGACAGCGAGCATCCACAGCATCGCAGGAAGGAGCGAGGCAGAACGGAAGCAGCCATGCCTGCCTCGTGCACCGATATCCGTACGCCGCTACCACCAGCCAGAACACCAAAACGAGGGACTGACTGACACTCACCCAGGGGCGGCACTCGCCGAATGTCTCCAAAACAGCGACTGCGTCATGGTCCACCGCAACAAGCCGGCCGACTGTTTGCGCCCGCCGCTCGTCGACACGCTGCCCACGCAATGCCAGCAGCTGAAGCACGGCTACGGCCAGTGCAAGCGCGGCATGATCGACATGCGGAAGCGCTTCCGAGGCAACAAACCCATCTCCACGAGCGCCGAACTGGAAGGCTCCGGAAAAGCTCCCATGCTGTATGCCGGAAAGGGCACCTTTGACGAGGGCGAAAAGAAGAAGATTGAAGAGGGGACGGAGTATGAAGTCTTCACGCGCAATGATGGCTCCGAGGATCTCAGGAAGAAGTAGGGCACGAGGGAGAAGTGGAAATGTCACGACGGAAACTGGAGACAGGAGCTGGAGAGTGAACTCTACACCTCTACAGCAGCGCAGCGGATGTTTCCTTCAAAGTGCCAATCTCGATCAGAGCTGATATAGCTCGGGTGCCAGTGCGTTCCTTCGCATTCCGGTACAGGCTTCGTGGCCTCGGTGATCAGATCTCCCATCTTGACGCCGCCCTCTCGGACAATAGCTGGCCTGAAGCCACGCTGCCACCTCCGCATCAGATACAACTCTTGACACGGCGGTTGGGAGAGGTACATGTTGCGCCAGCTGGCCTCCGGATAATCGACCGCTGCCGTCACTGCGGGCTTGCCGTCTGCTGGAAAGGAAATGCATACATCCCAGCTCCATCGTTCTTCAACTGCCTCGGCACTCGAGGCCGAAAATTGAGCTTGCCGATCCGTGCTCTCATTCACAATGACAAGCGTGATTGTTGGGTAGCAGCCGGGGAATGCGCGCAGAAGCATTCGATTGTTCTCGGGCTTGCGACCAGGGCGGCTCAATCTCCCTGCAGGCGCGGCGTGAGCGCCCGGTCGCGCATTTTGAAGCTTCCAGTCTGGTTCAAGAAAAAGCTTCCGGCGCAGCGTAATGGATGCCTGGATCGTGTCGCGTACGCATTTCGCGGTGCGTTGAGCAAGGAGAAGGTCTCTGCTCAGAAGCTGCGCGAGGATGAGCTCCAGCAGCTCGGGTATATGGAAGACGCGTTGTGCTGCAGACTGCGGCTGCGGAGTAGCCATGGTAAGATGAACGGTTCGAATTGGAGGTGTTTGGCCTGCAGGATTGATCCTCAGATCATCAAGATTCACGGTTGCTAAGGTCGCTCAAACATTCCGATGCTCGAACGCAAGTATGTCTAACAAGAGCGGCACACGCGACTACAAATATTCTGAAAACAAGCAAATCAGCTCACAACCTCGGTCGCTCTCATGCACACCAGTGCAATGTCTTGCATCGAGCCAGATCTGACACCAGATCCCATGTTACGCGTGATCCCAGGGTTGAGCGTCTGATGTCAGCGGGGCAGACCGCACGAATGGCTTCGAGAAGAGCTATCAGCCACCTACAAGCTCGACTCCAGCTTCAGAACGAGAGCTACAACGTTGTTGGCACTACACAGTGGTCAGCGGTAACCCTGAAAGACTGTCTACTAACTGCTAAACAGCCTGAAACCGATGCCGACGCGTCCATTGCAATCGTCAGACCAACTCACAGCATGGAGGCCACGAGGGATCTCGGCCGTGAATGTGGGGAAGCTCAGAAGTTATGTGCGAATGTCTACGCAGCCATGTAGCGGTTTGGGCAAAGTTCAATGCAGAAGCGTTTCCTGAGGCCATGTTTCAACGAAGTGTGTGCAGATCCAAGCGGGTCATTGCGTCTTCCCCGAGACGTCCACTGTCAGCGCTCTCGCCATTGACACTTGACCACGGCTTCAAGCTTCCTGCAGCTCGCCTGGCAAACCCATTCACTTCTGACCTTGCCTATCAAAGAGTTCTGGCATGGTACCTGCCATCGGATACGTTGGCAAAGCTCACTCCTGAGCTGACGCATTTCGCTGAAGAAGCCATTTCAGCTCATACCAACGAGCTCGTTGCCGATGCCGAGACATTTCCTCCTTTTGTCAAGAAACGTGACGTATGGAATAACGAATATCCTTACGACCGCCTCACCACAAGTCACGGGTGGAAGGCTCTCGGAGCATGGGGCATACAGAATGGAGTAGTCGCAAGAGGCTATGAGGATGAGCATGGACCACATCGACGCGTTGTACAACACGCATTCAACTACAGCTACTCCGCCTCTAGTGCTGTCTACTCTTGTCCTGTTTCAATGACCAGTGGGGCTGCTCGGCTTTTCCGCTTGCAGTGTGAAAGGTTGCCTGAGCATCCATTTCATGAAATCTATCGAAGATTGACAACGAGGAATGTCAAAGAAAGGTGGATCAGCAGTCAATGGATGACCGAGAGACCAGGCGGCAGCGATGTACAGAACTCGGAGACCGTAGCAATCCACTCTCCTTTGCCTGGTCATGGAAGCGAATCGACCAGCCCTGTAATTGCCACCGATCAACTTGGACAGGGCGACTGGTTGATCAGCGGCTACAAGTACTTCTGCTCGGCGACAGATTGTGACATTGCTCTCATGCTGGCTAAGACTGAGAGTGGAAAGCTGAGCTTGTTTGTCGCGCCCACCAAGCTCAAAACCGCCCGTCCTGTCACTGGTAACGAGATTGTCGTCACGAATGGCATCCGCTTCCATCGCTTGAAGACCAAATTCGGAACGAAGCCTTTGCCCACTGCCGAGCTGGAGCTGTCCAATGTCCGAGCATGGCTCGTTGGACCTCTCGATCGTGGCATCCCAACGATAGCGACGTTGCTCAACGTCACGCGAACACACAACTTCATCACAGCACTTTCCTGCTGGCGTCGAGGCATGAGCATCGCGAAGAATTTTGCTCGCCAACGCACTACCCTCGACCAAGCTCTGTGGCAATTCCCCATGCACCTACGTCTACTCGCTCGCATGGAGACCAAGTTTCGCGGTCTCCTGAACCTGGCCTATTTCACTACTTCTCTACTCTCTTACACCGACTACGGGCATCCCCCGTCATCCTTCACCAAGAATACATCGCCACCTCCCATCCCTCAACCTGGCCGCCAAACGACCATCCTCCTCCGCGCCCTCACAGCCACCACCAAAGCCGTCATTTGCAAACTCAGCTGCATCGCCCTACAAGAATGCCAAGAAGCCCTCGGTGGAGTCGGCTACATGGACGAACCCGACGAGCCCGAATCCAACATCTCGCGCCTGTACCGCGACACCGCAGCGAATATGACGTGGGAAGGCACGACGAATGTGCTGGGTAGTGAAGTCGTGAGACACTTGGTCAACAAAGACCATTTGGATGTGGTGGGCGAGTGGGCAATACATGCTCTGCAAAGGATTGAGGACGGAGAGATGAGGACGCGGCTTGAGGAGGCTTGGGGCAGTCTGAGTGAGAAGTTGAGACATGGGAAGAAAACGGACGATTTGGCTGTGTTATTGGCCGAGGGAAGGGAGATTATGTTTTCTTTCGGGTGGGTCGTTAGTGGAGTGTTGCTTGCGCACGATGCGCAGCGGGATAGCAATGAAGACAATTCTATTGCTGTAGCCGTAGCTCGAAGATGGATTCTGCGAGGCGAAGGAGTCGATGGATTCGGGTGTTCTGATGTACTTTTCCCCAGTGTCAAGGCAGATTCTACCCGTGGGAGAGATGGAACGGTTGAAGATTGTAGGATCGTATGAGGTTTTGATCTGCCTGCTGCTTCTGCAACGGGGTATCGTGAGAGTTGTGTGTTGAAGGTCGCTCTGTAGGCTGCAAGGTAGTGTACTGTCAGGGACGGTGCGTGAACGGTCCATTTAGATGTGCGATTTGAAGAATCAAGCTTGGTGTGTCACAGTGGACGTTCGTCTCTAACTTTGAGTACACCTGCATTTAGGAAGGAATGGAAATGATCGATCCATAGGTCATTGTCCATTTTGTTCTTACACAGAGCTCCTCTATAGCCTATAAAGTCACGAGCTGGCCGTCCAACAGATCTCAAGCCTGGCCAACTATTACTCGTTCTCACTGACATGCTGCAGCATCCCACCTTCCCATCTCCCAGTGAAGGTCTGCAGCCTCGTCACCCTATCACATGAATATTGTGCGTCACGCGCTCTGTTCCGCCTCATACTGCACACTCTTGTCTACTGACCGATCGCTCCAGATGTATGAGAGGGAGGTCGATATCCGAGCCACGTTGTCCTTGGTTTGCAATCACAGTACAGTACCTCTCTGGTCTAGTTTGTTCACCCCGATGCAATCTCGCCGAACCTAACTCTTTTTCTTGCGATGAACACATGAAACGCGACGGAGAAGAGATTCGATCGTGCGTTGTCATTTCGAGGGCCGAAGACGGTGCGGTCGGTCGGTATATTGGAGGGCCTTTGCATTTGTGAATCTGCAAGATGATGAGATGAGATGCTGTGTGGGTCAGATGAGGCAATCCAAGAATAAGAATAGAGAGACGTCTGGAATGAAACTGTCGAGCTCTTGGTTATGAGAAGATCTGTAACACGACCATGTTCGTTCTCTTATATAACACGCCTTTTCTAATACCGGGTTAGGAGATGCAGTTTGTGTGTATACGCAGTAGCAGGCCTCTGGCCAAGTGCCGAGACACGATCCAGTTTGTTGCAGGTCATGGTTGTGCGAACCATCATGGGCCATGGCCCAGCGATGTCGAGGGACAGGGTGAAGACCGGTTCACGATAGATCTTGTCGGCTGAACCGAACTCAGACAACATCTGTTCATTCAGTCGCATATTCCACTACCGCCCCTCCTACAAGCGAATGAGTACAGTCGCAAGTGGTCGTCGACTTGGAGGGACCTGTGGTGTGCGAGAGGGCGTTGGTTGTCGCCCAGCGGCGGAGAGAGTAGTTCGCGAACGAGAAGTGGATCATCAGAGGTCAGTGCCATGGGAACCTGCAACAGCGACCTGCTGGGCAGGTGTCCGCTGACCGGGCAGCGACGCTGGCACCTGACGCGCTAGCAAAAGCAATCATCATCAACAATTAACAACACCATCTCCGCTGCTCGGCCGTACTGTCGAAGCTAACTTGTTAGCAGCTTCGTTCGAATGAGGTCTTGGGCCTTCCGTCCTTGGCTCTCACCACGGCACTTGCAATTGCTGCAACGTGGTGCTTCGATCACAGCGCTCTGATCAGCACGGCTTGCAAGTGCTCGCGCGATCGTACTAAAATGAGATCGGTGAAGTGAGCATCCTTGCGCTGTCTTGACTTCCAAGTGGATACCGGCGACTGTCGGCAAAGCACCAAATGAAACTAATCACGTTATCTCTCAAGGCAGCAGGCTTGTCCTTGAAGCCTGGGAGGAGCGGAGAATCCATGCTCGAACGACTGTCACTCGTCTGTGCCAACGTTGTCGGCCGCTTGGCTTTGTTGTCAATGATCGATGACAGGGAGTGCGGATGACGTTGAAAGACAGATCTGCTGCTGGAGCCAACACGCGAGTCCAACAAGACGCCGGTTGGTTTCTGCAGAAGATGCAACTCCCCAGCCTTTTCTGAACGCCATATCTTCGGAAGTGATGGGAGGGACACGGCTCATGCGCGTATTTGAAACGGGTTAGAGCCAATGTATGCAGCACGAGAAGCGTATTCACGAGCAAATCAATGTCGAGATGATGCTGCAAGAAGTCTCGCGGTCACCAGCACCTGACTCCAGGGACGTTGAGAGTGCCGTTTCATCATCACCGCCAAATGATCTTGTTGTTATCAAGGTGCTGACATGTGCTTGACTCTCCGCGACGGTTTCGTAAGCGGAAGAGGCTTGCCCTGCGCTGTCGATCTGGGAGCGGGCGTGGAAGCCTTGCCGACGTCTCCAATGACAAGCCTCACCGGCCCTCTCACACGGTATACGATATTGCCAACGGCGGCGAGGTGGCGCTGTGAGGCGCAGCGGATAAGCGATACACTGTAGCTTTTCATGGCTGTTTCAAGGCGTCTTCCTCTCGTGCCAGTCGAGATGGAAGACTTTCGACGTGCAACACATGTGCACGTACACACCAGCGATGCGAGATCAACATGACGACGTTGAGTCGCTCCGCCACTGGGCTAAGTTAGTCGTGGACCGTAGCCGCAAAAGGACCAGACTGATGGCGGTGTGTGATACTCCGTAGCAGCACAGCAGAGTCCAGCAGATTTTCGCGCCGACAAAGAAGCCTCTCGTAGCACGAATGATGAGTGGGTCCGAGAGGCAGCAAAGAATAGCTTGCCGGGTGCAACGTGAGCGACGTGAAGCCACAAAGCACATTGTTGTCGTTCGTACGACGCAGGCCAGAATGCCATGCTTTCCACTGCAATATTGGACTCCTGAGGCTTGCATTGTAGAGCGCACCTGGGATCATTATTGTGTGCCCACGCATGTCTCTGTGCCACCTGTGCGCAACCGGGTTCACGGCGTGTCGCTGGGCCCCCCATACCTGTCATCCGCAGCTGCGATGGGTGGCCCCCCTGGTCTCATCGTCGCGTTCGCAGTCGATGACAGGAGGCTGCTTCACCAGTAGCGAGCTGCACGTCTGCTCGACGCAAGTCCTCTGCCACGACTCGCAACATGCTCAGAAAGCCGTTGTGCACATCCTGTGGCGGCACGCTTGCGCCCCCAGCTCCGGCATCACAAACCGCACGCGATTTCTGCGTCTGTCTGCCAGCGCGTTGCCCTCGAGCGCGACTTTCATCACGATGCTAGCACCATCATCGACAGCTGGGATGTGCCGACAAGGTTAATCGTCGTCTCCAAAAACGCAATCCCTTCACGCCTGACACCGGCATGCTTCGGAGACAGGGCAGGTGTAATGAAGTGCGGCCCAAGTTGGGAGGCGGACCATGGACTCAGCATCCGGCGACAAGGGCGGCCACGTGAAAGCGACCAGGGTTGGTGGAGGAGCCTGTCTGATGAACCACGGCGCTGCAACAGCAAGCGACCAAACCCCGGAGTGCAAGCCGACTGCACTTTATGTTCCATATTGTGCAGTATACAGCAGGACCACACTACTGTTTACATCTCGCGTAACTTGACTGTCAGCGGCGCCAGCGATGGCCGGGAGAGAAGTCCGCCATCGCGTTCGATCCGACGCTCGTCGGTCACTTCATCAAGCAGCTGCAGACGGACGACACATCAAGTTTTATGATACGCTATTCATGCACCTAGAGGTGTCAAGCAGAAAGGAATACTCCGGAGCTTGCTGATGGAGCTTCTGATGGAGCGCTTTGGTTGGCCGCTGGCCGGCAAGTCGAGTCAGCGGCCTTTGCGTGTTTCACACTGTCGGCAGGAGTCCGAAGCAGAGTGGAGCTGGCAGAACCAATCATAGCCGCCGACAGGGCATCGCTTACGAGGCGGACAGAAGCTAGAAAACCCTGCATGTCGTGTGCTGCAAGGCATTCCTTGACTTCGGCTGGGTTCAGGCGTACGAGCCTGCATGTGACCATACGTGATCGAGCAGACGTCGAGCAAGCTCGAATGCGAGAGGCATTGCGCCGATGGCCTCCATCGCATGATGACAACTTGGCCTCTCCGTATGCTCGATTCACCGCTTCAGGCCAGCGATACGTCGATGTAATCAAAGACGGTGGAGCTGTTGCGGAGTCTGGCATCCCGGCGGGCATAGGTCGTGGAACATGATGGCTGCGTTGGCGCAGCATGCGCTGACGAGGATCCGGCCGGGAGGTGGATCTTCATGCCGCATATCTGTCTGCCAAGCCATAGTTGGGCACTCGCAAAGGAACAAAACATGTACTGTACTGTCGATCGTCTATGGCTGGCTCGCATCGAAAGATACAAAGGCTAGCGAGATGATGCGCGCGGAGTCCTGCGCTTGCCGACGCGGATAGCAGTCCATTAGTACCACTATTATGACAGTCCTGTGATGATGGAAGTGGTGTAGCGGCGGTGCTATGATGCACCTATAGTTGAGCGATGGCCCGCGACGTCCGTCAGCCCACGGAATCGGGTGAGGGCAGCGACCGACAGCACACCACACCACCGCCATCGCCGAGCGCACAGATTGTTGGTGATTGTCACGGACTCACGGCGTTGACAGAGAGAGTGGGTAGTGTGTGTGTGTGCGCGCGCGCGTCGGCGCTTTGACCGCGGCGATTCCAAGTGGTGAGCAGTCGAGGCAGCGCAATTATCAGCAGTAGGCCAGTAGCGGAGTGTGGTAATAAAACGAAAGAAAATGATGTGTTGCAATAGTCGATCGCGGCACTTCGCGCGTGGACGTGCACGGTGCGCGCGCTGTACGGCCGGATATAGCATACGCTGCACCTTCCAGCGCTCGCCGAAACACCACTAAGAATTCGTCGGCAGCAACGGCTTGTGACATACTCGACCCATGCGCTGACGACGAGAGTGCAGCAGCGCAGCAGCAACAGCAGCAGCAGAGCGTGTTGGGACTTGTTGTTGTTGTTGTTGACCGGCACTTTTTTCTCTGACCAGCATTTTGGCAGCAGAGTCTCGCACCTCTCACCACACTACTACTGTGCTGTGCTGTGCTGTGCTGCACTTTCTTGAGGCCTGTCCGTCCACGACCGCCGTGTTTGACCTGCCTGCCCTGCCCGGCCCTGCCCTGCGCTTGCCCTGCCCTGCCGTTTCGATCTCATCGCCCGCCTGTCGGTTCCATCTGCTGGCCCCATTGGACTCTTCCCGTCGCATCTCTGGAACATCTCGCTCTGCTGGTGGCCTGTCTGTCGCGGATTTGGCCTCTTCCCACAGCTTCCGGACACGAAACTAGCAGCCAGCCAGCCCGCCCGCTGGTGCAAACTCTCTGGCGACCCTGCCTCGTCTGCCGGCGACAAGCCCTGTCTCTGCCTACAGACCTTAACTCCCACACGACCAGGTTGCCGCCGCTTGTATCGCAAGGCACGCGTCTGACACAGGGTCAGCTCCCAGCAGCGAGCGACTCGAAAATAATACAGTTTGCACAGCGACTGCCATCCCGGACGCTGGACCAGGCCGGTGACTGGCACTCTTGTCGCGACTTGACTTTGGGGGAACGCGCTCTCTCGCACTGCGGCAGAGCTCTCCAGCGGCTCTTTGGCGGCCTTCAATCACGAACATGGTATGTGCGATCTTTTTGTTGATACCAACGCGTCGTCGTTGTTCTTGAGCCTACTGCCCGCGGCGAGCAACCTTTGCACTTTTCCCTCCTCCTCCATCACCTCCAGCAACACCACCATTCCTCGGATCGCCCTTTCCCGCACCACCAGCACCACCGCCAGCTCTACATTGCAGTCGCGTGTGTTGCCCGCAAGAGCGATCCGCCACAAACGCCCCTGCCCGAAGCGGCCCATCCATCCACTGCACTGCACCTCGAACTGCATCTCTGGCAGCCCACCCATGCCCGAATGTCTGCTGCTGTCGCACTCCCACCACCGCTACACGGCCACCGCGCGAGCAGCATGCAGTCGTTTGACATGCGACAGCCGTCGCTGCTGGTACGCTCCAACCCACACTCACTGCACACTACCTTACTCTTGCTCCCCACTACTCATTGTCCCCACATCACCGCAACCTAGCTTGTCCTCCCCAAACCCGCCTTGACTCGGATCCGCACTACTACGCCAGCACACATACCCGCACACACCTGGGACTTTTTTTTTCCTTCTCATTTTGCGTTTGATGAGATGTCTGCCTGCGACACTCTTCATCCTGCACGCAGAAACTCAATCCACGCTGCCTGCTCGCTCATACCGCGAGTGGAGCCCCAATTCCCCACCATGCCCCTCCAGCACCAGCACCCAGCACGCCGTTCGCGCACCTGCTGCCCATAACCGTCACTCACCCACACCCTTGCACCCTGGCACCACTTCTGGGCTCTGCCTTGCCAGCAAAGGCCAGCATTTGACTTTTCTCCTTCCCGCCCTGCCAGCCGACCAGGATCCGCGATCGACGGCTTGAAACACAATAAACATCAGACGTCCAACATCACGACCGCCCATCGAGCAATCACGGCGCTGCGCGGACACCTGCACTGACACGTCTGCGTATAGAATCAACCAAATGGTCTTCCTGCTCCGCAGCAGCCTCTGCAGCACCCACGATCTGCAGGACTAGTTCAGCAGCAGCAACATCGGCCCAACTCCCCTCACCAAACGCAACATCTGAACAATCAGACGTCGCAAGGGCCCTACATTTCGCCACACTCTTCCACTCACAGCCTACCCCAGCAGCACCAGTCTCCGTACATCGGATCGGTGCCAGGAATCCCATCGCAGCACCCGGGTGAGGCACAGTTCTTTGGTGCCCATCCCAGCCCGTACAGCTCAAACAGTGCCGCAGGTAGCTACGCTTCGTCAGGTGAGTTGAAACCCACTAATCTGAATCCCAAACAATAATGGATTGTCGGCCGCCACGCTGGACAAGTTGGCTGCCATGGCGCGTTCCTTCAGTTTAGGACTGACCAGCTTTGCAGAGCCAAACGAAAGTATGGCCACGCAGGCGGCGATCAGCCGTCAGTCATACCCGCCAATCTCAAGCTACCAGACTCCGCAGTCCAACAACTCACCGGCCTCCATCCATTCACCACCGACAGACGCACATGGTCGACCGTTGTACGGCATACCCTCCATGCCTCAACAAATGTACTACCCACAGTACCAGATGCAGCAGCAGTCACCGTATGGCCAGCACTCTGCTGCTGCGGGCTCGCACCACTCGTCGATGACTTCGGCACCGGGAATGCTCATGTCGCATCAGCCGCAGCAGCAACAGCAGCAGATGCAGCAGCCGCCACAAGCGGCGCCGGGTCATCCACAGTCTAACATGCTCGATCAAAAGCCCTCGCAGTCTTCCCTCCAGCGGCCGCCCTCGGCGCTCGCTCCACCGCAATCCACTCCTCAGACTTCTTCAGGTCCAGGTATGCACGGTCTCCCGACGTCTACTGCACCAAATGGACCTAACTCGAGCGCAGCACCAGGGCCTATCCCCGCGACGACTCCGCTGGTTGTACGACAAGACAACAATGGCGTGCAGTGGATTGCATTCGAGTACTCGCGCGATCGCGTAAAGATGGAGTACACCATCCGTTGTGACGTTGAATCCGTCAATGTTGATGAACTCAGTCCCGAGTTCAAGTCGGCCAACTGTGTTTACCCACGCGCGTGCTGCGGCAAGGACCAGTACAAGGGCAACCGGCTGCACTACGAAAGCGAGTGCAATGCGGTAGGCTGGGCGCTCGCACAACTGAACCCGAACCTGCGTGAGAAGCGCGGTCTCATTCAACGCGCGGTCGACAGCTGGAGAAACAGCAACCAAGATGTGAGGTTACGGAGTCGAAGAGTTCGACGAATGGCGAAAATCCAAAATAGAAACGCAGCAAAGTCATCGCCTGCTGTTGCTGGTTCGTACCCCCCTGGTAGCGCTGCGCTACCTCCACAGGGCATGGCTCCTGGTTCGGCGCGTCCCTCCAACATGGGCCCTGGCGGACCCCAGATGCACCACCACGGTAGCGACACTGGTGGCGGTAACGACGTTAGCGGTATGTTCCACCAGATGTGAATGACATTCTGTACTACCATCACCACTACCATTGCACGCACGCATTTGTGGAGTTTGGGCGGGGGAGCAAGAGGACGGTCGGCATCATATCGGTCACTCTGTACACTGTGTACAGCGTACTTTTATCACGACCAGCAGCCGCACATTCCACGGCTGCTGGTCAAGATTATTGTATCTTTGTCGTTGTAACACCACCACTTTGTTTGCACTGCTCCCACCCTTGTTTTCTCGCTTCGCAACCACCCATGCAGCACATCATCGAAGGTCTCGCGCTAATTCGTCCTCTGTCTCTTTAGCCGGAAATGAATACCATAGTGCAGCCGGGCATCCTAACCAGTCGAGTAACGGACAGAGCGATCTGGCGTCGCCAACAACGGGCCGGTACGCTCAGAACTTCTATCCGTCGTACCCTCAGCAACCAGGAGTCGGAGGCTCGTCCATGCCCTCGGTCCACGACGCCATGGATCCCATGCACGGTCAAGCATCAACGCTCGCTGCACCGGCTCGCGGTGACTCCGTCAAGAGGGAAGACGAAGAACATAAGCGCAACCTCTTCGGCGACGTGCCCGAATCTAAGCGTCGTAAGTTCATCCTCGTCGACGACAATCAACGCGGCACACGTGTGCGAGTGCGCGTCATGCTTGACCAAGTCAAAATGGACGACATGCCGGATGCTCACCTGAGAATCAACGCCGTGTACCCGCGATCATATTTCCCTCGCCAGATGAGATCGCCGCCAGGTTCACCCGGTGCACGTGGCAACTGGGATGACGAAGATGATGCTGGCGACGACGACGGCCAGCCAGTACCACCGCAAGGTAGGATCCTCGTGCCAGTATCTCTCATGGACGGATCCGAAGCGAAACTGCCCGTTCCACGTATGACCAAGTCAAGGAGAAACAAAGAGGTCGCATTGAACGAATTGGGCTATCGCATGAGCTGGGGTCAAGCGCGAACGTTTAATGGTATGCACACCTTATTTCAACTTCACCACTTTGTTCACTAACGCTTGCACAGGGCGTACGTTGTTCTTGCAGAGATCTTTGGATGCCTATCGGAACAAGATGCGAAGCACTATGATTGCTGGTGGCAGCGATACTGCAACCATCGCTCCACACTTTGAAACTCGCCCGGGAAAGCGGAAGTGGCTTGAGCGCAACAAGCGTGCTCGCAGAGCTGATTCCATGTCGTGAAATTACTGCACTCATTGACGATGCGGTGGCATCGAAGCTACCATGGGCCGGGTTAGGCGTGCTTTGTGCGAGATTCAGACTGCAAACGGTAGCGATGGCGTTGGGACGGCATTCGGCAGCCCTATCATCGGTTCCGTTGGGTGTGCGGGCGTTGCGAAGCAAACTGCTTCGAGGTTTCCAGCGATTTACAAAAATCGCTTGCATGCTGGAAGAATGGCTGCACATTAATGTTCCAAAAGAATGGTGCGTTTGGGCGTTTTTGATTTCTCGCTCCCGTTCATGGAGAGCAATGTAGAAATGTCGTAATATACGCCCATAGACGAGGCAACGCTTGGTCTCTCAATTCATGCATTCCTTCTCCATCTCTGCTCGTCTTACATGGAGGTCGATGTATCATCAGCCTGGTTCGCGATAAGCAGGGCCTGTAGTGCCTGTCACTAGTCGGCCGGCTAGCTGGCCAAGGGAGGCCCTTCGCTTCGCTTCGCTTAGCGCTCGAGCGTCAGCCGGGGCAGGCATGATGGTGGTGGTGGTTGGTACGGAGGAACACGTGCTGGCTCGTCTGGCGCACTAGGTGTTCGAGAGGACTGTGTTTGTGCATGAAGCTGGCAAAACTAGTGGCCTGGAGTCTTGATGCATGAAATGGTCATCGCCCGGACCACACTCCAGACGCCAGATGCTGTGTTTGCTGCGGCACGAGAAATTGTACTGTACAACGCGACAGTGACGAGACAGGCAACCTCATGTATCCATGTAGCAGACTATTTTTCTGTTTGTTGTTGACATTCCAACGTATCCACAAGCCTCCCAAGGCATTGGCAGCCAGCTTGACCTTGTCCTGTTTCGTCCGCTCGCTCGTTGTTGCAACCTCCCATCGCAGCAACGACACACGCAGTCCCAGAGTGTCAGTATCCCGTCACAAGTTGCTAGATAATGCTCATTACCCATGCATCCCACGCAGTCAATTCAGTCATGCCCCCCCCCAAAAAGCCATCCCGCGCTCGTTTATTTCGTCGGTCGTGCAAACAGAAATTCATTCAAATCACTCCGTCAGATCAGTACGGCTTGTCGATGGTGTCGCCGCCGCAGTCGGGAATCTTCAGGCCCTTTTTCAAGTTGCGATCTTTGTCGAATAGGCCCCAAAAAGGCTCCCAGTTGTTGTGTTTGGTGTCGAACTGAGTGTTTGGTCAGCCGGGGCAGATACCACAGGGTAGCGTGGCATAGCACTTACTTGATGTTTCCATGGCTCGTCAAAAGCTTCGAACCTGGTAGGGAACCACGTTAGTAAAGTTGATCGTGCGCATGCGAACGGCAGTTGGGCGCAAGGGCAATGGAAAAGCTTACCAGAAGTACGACGTTCCATTTTTCATGGCGTCGCATACCCAGCCATCCATGAACGCATTGAGATTGTCGATGCTGGCTACAGCTCCGTCGGTCTCACTTGTGCAGCCAAAGGCTTCGTCGTCCGCTACGCCACAGTCGTTGCCGCCCTGTGAAGGCCAGCCAATTTCGGAAATGACCTGCTTAGGGTACGTTACTGAGCCTATGGTGCCAGTCTTTGAAGATGTGAGTGAGACGTCTTTATTCTGCCAAAATGACCATGCCCAGCTTGCAGCGTCCTCGGCGAGGGTGCCGGCGAAGAAGGGATGAATGTTCGACATGACAATATCCGAGGCCGCCGCGAGGTTGGCGTCCCAGTTGTCGCCGAGGTCTGCGGTGGCGACAGGCAGATTAATACCTCTGGAGGTGAAGTTGCTCCTGACTTCGTCCAGCTGTGTGGCAAGCTCTGTGATGGTCCAGGTCTTGGCGAACAATACCTCGTTGCCCACGATGACGCCCACGAATCGATCATGAGGATAGTTGTCTAGGATTTTGTACAGATCCTTCAGCTGACGATTGTTCGTAGTCTGGTTGCCGTCCAAGTAAACTCCCAACCACACCTTCATTGTGTCCTGCATTTCGAGACGCTCAATGGCTTCCAGGACCAGCTCGGTCTGGTTGCAGTCAGTGCCATAGAGCCGAACAGCAGGAGCCAGCTGTGAAAGCCTAGCAATGTCAAGTGTGACATTATTCTGGTCTGGACCGCCTCCTGGGCTGAGACAAGCTGGGTACTGAGCATAGAATGGCGTGTAATCCACTGTAGGAAACACTTTGTGGAGGCGGTCGTCCTTCAAGACTGCCTGGACCTGCCTGGAGTTGATGTCGTAGAGGTCGCTGGAAGATCCGGAGCTGGAACCTCCTCCGTTGTTACTCTCGTCCTTGTTGTTCGCAATGATGCCACCAGCTACTCCTCCGATGATGCCGCCTATCACGAGGATCGCAGCAATACTGCAGCCAATAATCCACTTCTTCTTGCGGCCGCTGCGACCAGATTGCTTCGATAACCACTCTGACTTTTCCGCATCATGCCCGACTGGCCCATAGCTTCCGCCCGAATCACGATTGAAAGACTGCATGCCAATGCCGGCGCCCGCGCCTGCAGCCGCACCTGCTCCCGCAGCCGTGCCAAAGCCCAACCTGCTTCGTGGCCGCGCAGATCCCTGAATCCCATCGTCTCCATCGTCCTCGATGATACTAGGATCGAAGGCATCGTACCCGTCGCCATAATACGAATGCCCTCGTGGTAGTTGTTGCCCATACTCTCCAGTTCCCACGCCAAGGCCTGCTCCCGAACCTGCCGGCATGGCAGAACTTTCGTGATGAAAACTTCGACTGGGTGAGGGTGTAGGTGAGTACCCCAGCGCCTGGTTTGCCGTGAGTGGCGCCAGTGAGCTCTGTGACGGCTGCTGTATCGAGCTCACCGGCCGCTGCATGTGAGGTGGCGGCGGCGGAGGTGCCGCGTGTCCATATGCATCCTGGTAGGGATCCGGGGAAGGGGACGTCATCCGTGCGTTGTACAGATTGTCGATGTCTCTGATTGCATGCGAGTCGTTTGCAGTCTGTGAAGGGTGCGTGAAGGCGTCTGCTGGTAGTGGTGCTTGCTGGTGAAGTGGCGCTCCGTGCACCTGGCCCAGCGGAATCCCGTACTCGCGGTTAGACATGGCCCTCTAGCGGATGGCCACTGCTGGGTGTTGATTGACGCGATCCACCGCGCAGAGACGGTCTCGTCGATGTCTGCTCAGGAGTTTTGGAAGAAGCAAAAAGACACACGAGGCCGCGCAGTCCAGTTGCGGCTCTAGTCAACGCTCTGCCGACCTCGCCGCTCCTTCCTGGCGGAACGGGCGCGGCGGTGTTTTCTGGTACGGTCTCGGCGGGGACGGCTCTCGTTTCCTCTCGTGGTGTCAAGTATTTCCGTATTCAGTCCACTGTCGCAATGCACGAGCGCCGGCCGGCCAGAAGCTGCAGAAACGAGCGAGATTGTTGTGTGTAAATGTGAAGAAGGCGAACAGTGAGATGTTGCAGCAATGTAGCTGGCATAATGCGATTCTTCGGAGGTGTCAAGTGTGTTGCTATTTGCGAACACGATGTAGAAGAACTAGTCTCATGCGAGTTAGACAAGTACCTGTGACATCGCCTGGTCAACCGAACTTCTTCCAAGGCCGGCCTTTGTTTCCCGCCACCACCACCACCATCAAGCCTGTTCCTTTGGGCTGTTCTGGAGTGGCTGGCGAGCGCTTGTACACAGCGACGTACTCTGCACGACAAATCTCAGTCTGCTCGCAGTGGCGCTCTTCTCCACGATCCTCCACGATGACAAGAAGCTTCCTCCGCCACCAAGATGCCACGTCCACGCGGCCTGGGGAGTAGTCTGCCTTTCATGTGTTGCTGTTGCAATTGCACGATGTGAGGCGACATCCGTCTGCAAGAACGACGGCAGCAATGGCTTGACGCCATGATTGGAACTCGCGATACAGCTCCACGATGCCGTCAACGTCTGTCCCGCAATCCCTTCTGCAGTGTCTCCCACCTTCCACACAACTGCAGGCATAATAGCCACAATCGTACGAACAAAATCCCATCATGGGCGAGACAGGTTACCTTTGGTTCGTGAGGCATATCATCAATGGCCCCCAATCGCATCGATACTTCTGGCCATTTGTCGTCTTTGTGGCGGCACTCACCTTTGGCATGACACCGTCGCGACATCGCAGTTGCCAGGACTGGTTCACTACGATATTCTTGACAATTCTATTCGCTTGGACATGGCACAACGCGTATCTGGAAATGGGCAATTGGGACGTTGGGCTGTTCTACATTGCCATTTGGTACTTCTATTTATGCATTTTGAAGAACAGCGATTGGTAGAGACCCTCCCAGCGACTTTTGAGTCCGAGACTAAACGTGAATCTACAGGGACTTGAACGAATTGAAGCCCCGTCCTCGAGACCTTGGTGTGGAGTCCATACCACAACTCCTCAGGCGGCGGCGGCGCAGAGCTTTGAACCTTTTGCTCTCGCCAAGGCTACACTTTTGGACCATCGGCGAGCCCATCCATGACAACAAGCAGACACTCGAAGCACACTATGCTAGCACAACAGCGTACCTCCTTCACCTAGCGTGGCAGTTCCCACTCTCATACCTGGTCCTAGACATTGTACACCACACGTGCGTGGTCCGGGATCCATACTTCACCCAACTCAAATACCCCTGGTGGGAGCAGAAGGAGCCAGTCTGGATGGCCAGGACCATGGTTGTATGGGCTACTTGCTGGGCAGTGCTGTCTCTACTGGAGTGCGCAATCGGTCTGTCCTTTCTGTTGACTCATTACTGTCGCCTGCTTGACTCGACATGGAGTCCTGTTCAGCATCCGCCAGTCTTTGGGAACCCGACGCGCCTGTTCACACTTGGCCTAAGGGGCTTTTGGGGCAAGTACGGCTTCTGGCCCAGTTTCTTGAGCAACGCACTTAGTGCACCAGGCCACTCTCTATCAGACTATCTTGAACTGCGTCCGGATCAGCACGAACGATACCTCTAGGCCAGCGTATCAGCTTTTGTGCTGAACGGACTGCTTCATTGTGGTAAGACTTGTCTAGCCTGCTTCTTAAACAGACCGTGGCTTCACAACTCATCAACTCTGCTAATCGTATCAGGACTCGTTCCCGCTGAGCCATACTGGGCCGACACGCCCGGTGGGCACTCTGCCCATGCCCTCAAGAAGCAGATCTTGTGCTTCTTCGTGATGCAGATACCGGCTCTAGCAATCGAGCGTCTAGTTTCACGAAGTGCCCTCCGGATCATGGGGTCTCAATTTTGGGAACATGGGTTTGGCTTCATCTTGCGTGTGGTCCTAACTTCCGTCTGGATCAAATGCTGGTTCATGGCATGCACGCCTTTTATCGGAGGTGTGATGCGACAGCTGGGTGCCTTTCGCGTGTCCCCAGTACCATTCAGTATCGTAGACTGGGCGCTGCCACATTCCGATGATGTCGGACTGTAGCTGCGAGGAGTGTTGACACTAACGTGGAGGGGCGCTTTTGTGAGGATTGAAACCAACAAAATAGGCGTTTATTGGTGTATTCTTTCGCTTACACTACCACTCATGCTCCAACGCCACCGTCGCCACAGTCATATCTACCCCTCTCATTCTGTGTCGTCTGAGTCGTTCGGGTGGCACCCATGCTTTTGCAGGATCCTCTCAATGGCATCCATGCCTTGTTCGAGCACTGCCATCGTGGGCCCGTACGAGATACGCACGTAGTGATGACATGGGCTGTCAAACAGATCACGTCTTCTCGCCGGGTTCAGATCGAAGAAGATGCCTGGCACAACAATGACCTTCTCCTTGAGACAGGCCTGGAAGAAGTTTAGTCCATCGTTGATGCCGTGTGGCAAATGCTCAAGATTCAGCCACAGGTAGAACGTGCTGTCCGGAGTGTAGCTGAGCTTGAAGCCCATCTTCTCCAGGCGTCCGACGACGTAGTCGCGCTTCATGCGGAAGTGCGACTGGAGTGCTTTCATCTCGTGGCGAACGTTGTCGGGTTCCAGCATGGGCACCGCGGCCTCTTGGAAGGGCACGTTGGTGCCGCCGTCGAGGTATGAGCCGCAAGAGCCGAGTGCCTTGACGAACTCCTTGGGTCCGAGAATCCAGGCCACACGCCAGCCAGGAAGGCGGAAGCGCTGTCAAACATGTGCGAGTCAGCAGATGCATGTCTTTGGGGGTCTAGTTGTTCGGGACTTGCTTACCTTGGTGAGACCGTCAATGATCAGGACGCCGTCTTCATCGACATCCTCGACGTTCTCGGCTGCACTGACCACACTGCCATCACAGTCGGTGGTGTAGTTGTAGCCACTGTAGAACTCGTCCATGATTAGAGTGGCGCGGTCGCGGCAGAGATCCTGAATCTCAGCCAGCTCGCCCTTGGCAATCATTTTTCCGGTGGGATTACGTGGGTTCGATGTGAGGATCACAGAGGTACCACGCGAGATCTCATCCTCGATCTTCTCCGAATGGATCTGGTAGTTGTCATTCTTGTTTAATGGAATCGGTAGTGGCGTGAAGTTCTTGAATAGCGACAACATCTCATTGTACGCCGTGTAATCAGGGATGAAGAATCCTGGTTGAAAACGCTCCCGTCAGCGCGTCTCATGCTTTTGAATTGGCCGGCTTCCCTCACCAAGGTAGGCATTGCCCAAGATTGCGGCAATTCTGATCAGCCCCGCGCGTCCACCTGGGACGATGCAAACGTTCTCGTACGTGTACTGAGACTCCTTTCCTTGACGGTGATGCTCGTTGTACAGCCTGGCCACCGCCTCGCGAAGAGGCTTGATTCCAGCAGTTGGACCATACTCTCTCCCAGTCATCGAGATGTCGATTGATTGAGGCCTCTTGAAGCAGCCCTCAATCTCATCGTCTACCTCAGGCGCACCTTGGCCAAGGTTGGCCCATGAGTGCGGGTCTTCGGCAAAGCCATGCTCATAGGCACGCTCTGTGCACCAAATCACGCCCGTGGAGGCTCGAGAAGGATCGAGACCAGCGTGAGGCTGCTGACATCAGTACTGTTCCAGGGCAGAAATCACGAATGGCGTGCACGTACCTTGTGACCTTCATGAGCCTGACGGAACTGCAAGTGGATTGCAGAGTTGATCTCTGCCAGAACATGTCAGCGATGGTACAATTTTGACTGCGCTGTGATCAACTCCACACGTCAGGCGCGTGAAAGGATTCCCCACAGGCCACATCTGGGCGCATATCCTTGACGATGCACGACCGATTTTTTGGGCATGCGGGGCCTTGGCATGTCCTGTTCACTGCTTACCTTCGTTGCTTGGTCCTTGAGCTGTGGAAAAGCGGCGGGCTTTGGTCGTTGTAGGCTTGTGGCCCTGCGTTGGCGGATGCTCGCCCTGGTTTCCGCCTCGAAATGCTATGCCCGACATCTTGCTCGCTTTCTGCAGGTCTGGGTCAGGAGAAAGGAGAAATTCGCAAAGACTGGAAAACGTAGTCAAGGTCAACCCGCAGCAAACAAAAGCTTGGCCACGCGAATCGCATGGCTCCACGCGTTCGATGGCAGCCAGACACACCCCACGACGTCGCAGCGACTGTCGAAAACTTATCTCCTGACCGCTACTGGCTCTACGGCAAGGTAGGAGCGGCTAGCACGCTGCACATGCCACGTTGTTCCAGTCACAGCGTCGCCGGCAGTCCGTCAGGAGCTACAGTAGTAGCTCTGCATCGATTTGTGCGATCCCACTTCAGGTTATTCTATACGGCCTGGCGAAGTTGAGCCGCAGGGAAGGACAAGTGTAGATGGTGATGACGAGTGCGCCATTTTTAGTGGTGTTGTGCGTGTGCTGGTCCTGCTGGAGCTGGACGTGCTCGACTGCGAAGCTTTTACTGTATACTAACTGGGAGGAGGAGGAGGAGAAATTCCAAGGCGGCGAAGGTGGTTCTTCTCCGTCGCGGAGGTGTCTGGCCAAGCAGCAAATGCTTGTCTGAATTATGATGGACAGCGCATACCAAGGCCGCGATCTGTGACGATGCCGATTCCTCGGCGCTGTGGCTTGAGAGCTGTAGAATACCTGCCTGCCTCTCCGCACACACCGAACCTTTGAATCATCCGTAATGGTCAGGTGCACTAGTTCTACTTGAGAACGGTCAGACGACACTCCTTCGACTTTGCTTGTTCGCGCTTGGGCTGTGGCATCTTCACACGGCGCCTTGAAGCCTGGCACTCGATGGGAGAATCTACCTCGAAGCATTTCTTTACAACACACGGCTTCACAATATGGCTGTGGACGCTGCTCGCCGGCAGGCGACCTTAGGAGGTATACCGGTCAGACACCTCGTCTTGATCGCGGTGAGCATTGTCCGATCGCGCACAAGAGTCCTGCCGTACTGACGCAGACGCTCGTAGCTGGTCATCCAGAACGCTGGTCTTGTTCTCCTCCTTCGATACTCCCGCGTAATGCCACTGGTCAATGGCGAGCGTTACTTCGCCTCGACCGCCGTATTCCTCGCCGAGATCGTCAAGTTCTCGATCTTCCTGTCCATCGCCTTATACGAAACCGCCACGAGTCCTCAGTCATCCGACACATCCACCATTTGCGAACTGACGAATGCCCTATTTCGAGCTGCGTTCATTGGAGATAGTTGGAAGCTTGCGATACCGGCGCTGTTATATTCTCTACAGAATACTCTACAGTACGTTGCTGCCAGCAATCTGGATGCTGCCACGTTCAGCATAGCATACCAGCTTAAAGTGGCGTCAGCGGCCATCTTCGGCGTGGTACTGCTGGGTCGAGGGCTAGATTCGCGAAAGTGGCTGAGCCTGGGGCTACTGGCCGTTGGCGTCATGATCGTTCAGCTGGGGACCGTGTCGTCGCAAGAAGGTGGACCATTGTCAATGAAAGATCTGAAGGACGGTGTCTCCTTCAACTCGCCAAGGAGCATATGGGAGCTGCAAGACGCGGGCAATGCAGCTGCAGCACAATTGAACAAGCGGTCGGCAACATACGAGGGTATTGATGACGATGTGGCAGCAGCCAACCCCCGGATGAATGCGACCATAGGCCTGGCAGCGGCAGTCATCGCTTGTGCCATTTCGGGAGGAGCAGGTGTGTACTTTGAGAAGCTACTGAGATCAAAGGAGGGGCCTAGGACATCGATCTGGATGCGCAACGTACAATTGTCGTTCTACTCCCTGTGGCCCGTCTTGTTCCTCGGTGTGCTCTTCAAGGATGGCGAACACCTCGCGACCAAGGGATTTTTCGCTGGATACAACTGGGTCGTAATCTCGGTCGTCCTTCTGCAAGCTGCAGGAGGTGTGTTAGTTGCGCTTGCGTTCAACTATACAGACAGTGCAGCCAGGAGCTCCACCACCACTGCTTCGTCAGTGATCGTAATCGTGGTGTCGGCTGTCCTACTGGAGTTTCCAACCTCGCTCCTGTTCCTTCTCGGCACTCTGATCACACTAGCGGCAGCATTTGTACACCAATCGAGTCCAGACGAGATCAAGATGCGGCCGCCTCCCATCAACGTGTCCCAATACGAGAAGAATGACGGGCCCGGCTATTTTGACCTCGAGGCTGTTGCGACAGCCGGAAAGTCGCCTTTGCGAGACCCAATGCGTGAAGCTCTGTCTACCAGCAGGCCTGGTACACCAGCAGGGGAGCGCAGGTTGTTTCGGGCCAAGAGCTCGGAGTGGAAGAAGAGAAGAGAAGTGTAGGGGTAAAGACAGAACAGCTGGGCTGAGCACGAGTTGAATGCCCGCGAGGAACCCAGGCCCGCAATGACTTCACGCGCAGACGTCCTGGAAGATAGAGACATGGCCGTAAAGGTAACATGAGATAAAGCACCGTGAGGTGTTTTGGGCAGGAGCACAGCACCTTCCACGCGCACCTTCCGGCTCTCGAAATGGCCATCACCACTCACATTTAGGCTCCAGCTTTTGCACTTCAATCGCTTCAGAAGTCCAATCGACTCAGTCCACACGCTGGACTTGCAACAAACTGCGCGAAATGGATCAGGACATCCTCAACCAGCTTGACCAGCTGCAAAGAGGCGCACGTGCTTTGAACGCCTCCCACGAACCACGACAAGACAACAGCTCCGAATATTACTCTTACAATGGCCCTACCCAGAGACGCGAGCTCCAGCATACATACCTAAATGCTGTTCCACAGATAATTGAGGACACCTATCTCCATGAGCCCATGCCACTTGACGCTTTTGGTAAGTCGGCGGTCAGCAACCTGCCCGAAGCCTCGCGCTAAGCGACTTTACAGATGAGCTGCTGCTGCGACAACCAGATCAAGCTTCCAGGCAATGGCAAGCCGCGCAAGGCCATGCAAGACTTTCCCTGCCTTCCGCCGCTCCACAAAGCGCTCCTCGCGCGGGCGACTCCCTTCATACACTCTCTGCACCTGGGTCAGCTCTGCACTGCCCTAGTCTGTCACGCCTTGCCTTCAACCACGCCGACAGCCCTGTATTCGGCCACTCGGATCAACCATCAAGCCCGACATTCAATGCCAGCCAACGTCACCCGCCACATGGTGAAGCTGGTACAGCTGGATCGTCGTATTCGACTTTGGATGGCCCCGGGCTATCCCAGAGTCATGCGACCACACGACCATCACACTCTCCGCTCCCACCTCATTCTGCTCGACAATCCTTTAACAGTGAAGATTTTCCACAACGATCTGTGCTGATCACAAGACGCTCTGAAGCCTTACCGACCGCTCGAGCCTCGGAATCTGGCTTGCCAATCGTGCAAGGCATCCAACTCGTCCCAACCAGAGAGCTTCCTGATCGTTTCCGTGACATCTTCAACTTTCCGCTGTTCAATGCAATTCAATCTAAATGCTTCTCCGTCCTTTTCAGGACCAACGACAATTTTGTCTTGTCCTCGCCAACCGGCAGTGGAAAGACTGCGATTCTGGAGCTTGCAATCTGTCGGCTGGTGCACGGTTTCAGCATCGGCAGCTTCAAGATCGTCTACATGGCACCGACAAAGTCATTGTGCTCAGAACGAGTCCGTGATTGGCAAGCGAGATTCAGCACGCTCGATTTGCAGTGCGCGGAACTGACGGGCGATACTGACAATGCGCAACTTCGCCATGTGCAGCACGCCAGCATCATCATCACTACGCCCGAGAAATGGGACAGTATCACACGGAAATGGAAGGACCACCAAAAGCTCATGCAGATGGTGAAGCTGTTCCTGATCGATGAAGTGCATTTCCTCAAGGAGGATCGTGGCCCCACCCTCGAAGCTGTGGTGTCGCGCATGAAGTCGGTTGGCTCAGATGTTCGCTTTGTAGCGCTCAGTGCCACCGTTCCCAACTCGCAAGACATTGCAACTTGGCTTGGCAAAGACGCAAAGAATCCACAGATTCCAGCTCCCCGAGAGCGGTTCGGTGAAGAGTTCCGACCAGTCCGGCTGCAGAAACATGTCTGCGGCTATCAGTCAACCTCGAATGACTTCGCTTTTGAAAAGCTGCTAGACAGCAGATTGACAAACATCATCGCCAAGTATTCACAACGCAAGCCTCTTATGGTTTTTTGCATGACGAGAAAGTCTTGCGTCGTGACAGCGCGGCTGCTGGCTGACTGGTGGTCATCGTCCAAAGCAGCTCGAGACAAGTATTGGTCTCCGCCGCGTGGCAGAGTTGTGGTTGCCGACAAAGATCTGCGCGGTATGTGCAGCGCCTTTTACAGTGCGTTTGATCGTGTAGCTGACGCGAGGTAGACACAACGGCTTCCGGCGTTGCTTTTCATCACGCTGGCTTGAGCATCGAAGACCGCTCTGCTGTGGAAAAAGGCTATCTTGCTGGTGAGCTCAACGTCATTTGCTGCACTTCGACCCTGGCAGTGGGCGTGAATTTGCCGTGCCACATGGTCATCGTCAAAGGCACTGTTTCGTTCACAAATGGAGGAGGCGTCAAGGAGTACTCCGACCTGGAGACCATGCAAATGCTTGGTCGCGCTGGTCGACCACAATTCGACGACAGTGCAGTGGCGGTAATCATGACTCGTCTGCCTAGAGTGGCGTTCTATGAGACGATGATGTCCGGATCGGAAGTGTTGGAAAGCTGGTATGACCTGGTGATCTATCGTGACCAACAAACACTAACTGGTTCAGTCTACATGAACACCTTATCGACCATCTGAATGCAGAAATTGGGCTTGGCACAGTCACCAATGCTTCTTCAGCAAAGAAGTGGCTGGCAAGTACGTTCCTGTACGTGCGCCTCAAGGAGAATCCGGAGCATTACAAGCTCGGGGCTGAAGTACAAGGTCGCACATTAGACGAACGCCTTGAGCATATTTGCAAGCAGGGCATTGCGCTCTTGACGGAGCACGATCTTGTGCGCGGCAGTTCCGATCTACGGTGTTCAGAATTGGGCGACTCCATGGCCCGCTATTACATCCAGTTCGACACGATGAAGCTTTTTCTTGCTCTGAAGCCGAAAGCAAAGATCTCAGAGATCCTGTCAGTCGTCTCTCAGGCCGCCGAATTCAGGGATATCCGCTTCCGCGCAGGCGAGAAGACATTCTACAAGGAACTCAACAAGAACCCGTCAATGAAGTTTCCGATTCCGGTCAACATTGATATCACTGCACACAAAGTATCACTGATAGTACAAAGTGTCCTTGGGGCCATCGACATGCCCACGGAAGAACTCAAGCACCGCCACGAATACAACGCAAACAAGATCCTCATCTTTCAGCATGTGCACCGCTTGATCCGCTGTGTTATCGATTGTCAGCTCTACTTCGAAGACTCTGTCTCGGTGCGCAACGGGCTCATGCTCGCGCGCAGCTTTGGTGCACAAGTATGGGACGACTCGCCCTTGCACATGAAACAGCTTGACGGCATTGGCCTGGTCAGTGTACGTAAGCTTGTCGCTGCAGGAATCACGTCGATAGAGGATCTTGCGAACACTGAGCCCGCACGCATCGAGACGGCATTGTCTCGAAATCCGCCTTTCGGACGCGACACACAGCAAAAGGCCACTGCGTTTCCTCAGCTTCGTATCTCGCTCAAGACGATTGGAGAACCCGTGATCAAGAAAGGCGAGGGCGTCAGCGTCAAAGTGCAGGCCGACATTGGGCTCATCAACGAGAATGTACCGGACCTCTTCAATCGCAAGCCCGTCTACGTCTGCCTGCTGGTAGACACGTCAGACGGCCGCAAGGCTCACTTTGCACGCGTCAGCGCGAAGACATTGGGCAAGGGGCAAGAAATCCCCTTCTCTGTGAACTTGACCTCACACGGACAGGTTGTACGAGGCTACCTGATGTGTGATGAGATTGCCGGTACGCAGCGCGTAGCACTGCTCAAACCAGAGATCCCAGCTTTCATGTTTCCTTCTGCAAAGGCACACGGAGAGAACAGTCAACCACCAGCCAGTCATACGAATGCATCAAACACACCCAACCAGCGGACAGTCGCTAGAACAGCGGCGAAGAGCCAAGATGCTGAAGATGACTTCGGAGATGCAGGTCTCGATGATGCCACCTTGGCAGCCGCAGACTACACCAACATCGACGACTTCGACGATGATGGCAACGAGAGACAGCCACAGAAGAAGAAGACATCGCAGCCAAAGCCTTTAGCAACGGTCCCCGAATCTATTCAGATGCCGAATGGACGATGGACCTGTAATCACAGTTGCAAGAACAAGGCTACTTGCAGACACGGCGCTTGCTGTCGCGAGGGCTTGGAGAAGAAACCGCGTCCGCCGAAAGCTAAGGAAACCAAGAAAAACGATCACTTGACAGATCCACGCCAAACTCAGCTTGACCTCAGCAAAAGCAAGAAGCAGCACAAGGAAGCTAGTGCCAAGCCATTGCCAGTTCAGAAGCCAGCACTCGGCGAGGATCATCGAGCGCTTGACAAGTCATCCAGCAGCATCAAGATGCCAGTCAAAAATGTCCCACTGCCGAAACCGTTAGGCATTCACGCGAGTGATGCTTCGCACTTGAAGTCCGTGTGTGTGAAGCGGCTCGATAGCGAGGACTTTGGCTCAAGCGCGCTTGATGCCGACGACTTTCCGCCTGCGCAGGATATCCTCACTGCTCGTGCTGAACTGCAGAAAGGCTTGCCGGAGGTGAAGTGCAGGCAAAATGATGCTGAAGAGGAGATGCTGGACACGCAGGACGAGTTCTACGGCGATCAATTTGCTGCCGACATCTTGGAACAGACCGACACCAAGGACTGGGAGTTGAACGACACTGCTGATCAGTACTTGAATGATGAGAATGATACTGGTGGGGTCAATAGGCCAACGATTCTGTTAGAAACACCTCCTGCGGAAAGTACGGGTTCCAGCACGTTCGACCTTGGTGAGAGTACAGACAGTGTCAACGACAGCCTCGCAATGATCTCAGGAGGTCTGCAGGACAGCACGACCGCGTTGTACACTCTCAAGCGCACTTTCGAGGACACGGCACCCGACGACGCGAGCCAGTTCTTCTCAGATCGAAAGAAGCAGATGAAATTGGCGGCAAAGGACCCGTCTGTTCTGGAGCTTGCGAGTACGTGGCAGCCAATGGCCATGGACGAAAGCCAGTTCCTCGCTGGAGCTGCTGGCATCGCCAAGCCAGAACTGAACATCAAGGAGGAAGAAACCATAGAAGAATGGTTCGAGAAGAATATGGGAACAGAGTTTTTCCAGATCATCTGAAATGGAAGGGCAGGAGGTCGACGTGCACAGCAATTCTAAGCTGAAAAGACGAGCAGAGGCGAGAAGATGATTATGGGAGCGTCACGGTGGCAGCTCGTTGCAAGGTATACACATATCGCAGGCTATTTTACTCAGAAGGCGGACGGAAACCCTGCTCGCGCTCAGACACTCCAGAAATGCAATAGCAATACACTGCTCGTTTTACAGCCATTTCCATGCCTTATTTCTCGCTATGCGAGAGACCACGATCGATGGATCAGCGCAAGGCATGCCAAGACTCATCGTCTGGCACCTCGTCCATACGCTGTTGGTCCTCGTTGTCTGCTTCCGTGATTCCAAGCCCATTATCAGGCTTCGGCTCGTGTCGCTCTGCCTTGCGCAAAGAGTTTGTCTTAGCGGCACCTTGAACACGAATACCAGCGTCTGATTCAGCATGCTACACTCCTCCTGCCGGTCCGCCTCTGGTGCGCTTAGGATCACTTCCAGCGGGCTCTGCACCATCGTGTGCCCGCTTTTGACCGGCGTTAGCAGCATTACCGCGAGCACCTCCGCGAGCAATTCCTCCACGCGCCACTCCTCGAGTGCCGCCACCACGCGGTAAGCCAGATGATAGTGCACCACGTTGAGTCAGAGCATTGGCTGCACCTTGCACCTGCAGACCACCTGCGCCGCCGATGCTAGCTTGGCGACTCGGTGCGTTGCTGCGATTTCCAGGCGCCGGCAGCTTGCTGCCTGGTGCAGGAATAGCGGAAGCGCCGCCAGACAGATTGCGCGATGCCGCAGGCCCAGTTCCTACAGCGGGCTTGGCCGCCGGTATTGCTGATGACAGGCCGGACTGGGGTGCCGGCGTAAACGTTGCGGCGTTTGGATTCGAAGGGGATCCGGCTGCCTTCGATGGCTGACCAAAAGTGGTTGCTGCGGTTGGCGATGCTGTTTGCTGAACAGGGATCGTTGGCTTTGTAGGAGTGCCCGTTGAGCCAGCTGCTACAGCAGGTTTCGCGCCTGCTGGACGAGCTTTCTGGGCCACTTCCCAAACTTCCTTGACAGGCTTCTCTGGGGTCTCTTGAGCAGCCTTTTGCACCACTGCTACCTTGGCTCGGGTCATTTCGAGCTGGGTGACCTGCAACTTGGCCTTCATCTCGACTTGCTTGACGGCGTTGTCCTTTGCGATCTTGGCAGCTTCAAGTTCCTTCTTAGCAGCCTCAAGCTGTTGTTCGAGCGATTCGCGCGCAAGCTTAGCGGCGTCGCTGGTGTTCGCGGCTCCAGGCTTCGTCGCGGGAACGGGAAGCTTCGCCAGCTCTTCCTGCAATGTTCTGATCTCGGTATCTTTGGCGTTGATGATTTCCTTCAGCTTCGCGGTCTGCTTGTCGACCTGATTCTTCACGTTCTTAGTCAGGAGGTCCTTGATCGCTGTGTTGGACTTGACAAGCTCTACAGCTTGTTCCGGCGTAATGGAGCTGAAGGCCTTCACATCGGCTTCGGCGCGTTGGACCGCGATTGGAGCCTCTGGATTCGCCTTGACAGGAGACAGTGCTTCTGCCTTCTCAATTGCAGTCGCGCCGTCCGCATTGAAGCGCTCAAGTACCGCAGCATGTTCAGTCTCCAACTTCTGGATTGCCGCGGCGTGCTCCTCTCTGAGTGCTTGCAGCTCAGCTTCGTGCTCCACCTTCACCTCCTTTGCAATAAGTTCGCGCAGCTTGACCTTCTCCTCTCTGAGCCTGGTGTTAAGGATGCTCTTCATTTGGTCAACCTTGATATTGTTCTGTTCGACAAGCTGCGCTTTTGCCACCTCATGCTGCTGCTCGAGCTCGGCGCGCTGTCTGGCAACCTCTTCGGCGACCTGATGTGCCACTGAATTCTCGCCAGCAGCGGCCTCAGTATTGACCACAGGCTCCATGGTAGCTGTCGCGGCACTTGCGCGAAGTGTCTCAACCTCCTGTTGGGCGGTCGCGAGGTCTTGCTGGAGTCTCTCAAGCGTCTCACCGTTCTCGGCGCCAGACACCGGTGGAGCTCCCGAGTTGATCGATGCGGCTTGCAGTTGCTGTTGGAGATCGCTAACTTGGCCATCTAGCTCTTGTACGCGTGCCTGTAGAGTTTGAACTTCATGGGTCAGAATTTCGGCGCGGCTGGCGTGGCCACTTGCGTCTGACTCGGCTTCAGCAAGCTTTGCCTGCAAGGCAGCGTGTTCATGCGCGATGCCCGACGCAGTGCCGTCTTCATCAACCTGCCCGTCCTCGACGTCGTCGTTGGCTGGTTTCGCGGCGCTAATGCGGGCCTCCTCAAGTGCCGCCTTGGTCTGCTCAAGCGCACCAGTAGCCGCCTCGAGCTCGGTCTTGGCCTGCTGAAGCTCCTTCACAAGAAGCTCCTTCTCCGCTGCGAGGTTGTTCTTCTCAGCGGTCAGCTCGTTGATCTTGGTTCTCCTGATACTGTCCTGATTCTTGGCTTGCTCCTTGAACTTCTCGAGGCGATCCTTGAGCGGCGTTGAAACAGCATCTTTCTCGCTCTGCAGCCGAGCTTCGAAGCCATTGACCTGTTCCTGCAAAGGACCCTTTTCGTTCTCCAACCGCTCCTTCTCAGCCTGGAGCTCCTCAAGCTTCTTCTTCATCTCTTCGAGCTCGGCTGGGTCAACGCGGTCGTACTTGCTGATGATGTTCTGAGTACGATCTCGCCAATGGTCCCTATCATCCTGCAGAAGCTTCATCTCCCCGTCCTTGACCTCAAGCTCGCCTTCGAGCTCGCCAACGCGACCCTTCAGAGGTTCCATCTCCGCCAGCAGGCGTTCAACTTCCTGAGTCTTCTGTTCCAGGGTTTCGCGAGCTTGCCGAGCTTCGTTGCGTAGAGTGGTCGCCGACTCACGGTACACGTTGAGCTCGTTTATAGTCTGCATGAGCTTGGAAGTGCTGCTCTCAGCGTTCGACTTCTCGACAGATTGGCGGCGCTCGTCAGCAAGCTTTTGTCGGATCTCTTCGAGCTGTGCGTTGGCATAGTCGAGCTGTTGCTGTAGTCTCTTAGCCTCTTGTACCGACAGCTCGTACTGGGTATCCACAATCTCCTTCTCGCGGCGTAGGAAATTGATGACCTCCTGAAGATTGCCGCCACTGGGGTTTGTGCCTTCGGAATTGGCGGTATCAGTGGCAGCGTTGGCGCGGCCTTGACGCAGAGCCGTCAGCTCTTTTGAAAAGGACTCCATCTGCTGATGGAGAAGCTTGTTCTGCTCATCCACATCTTCACGCTTCCTCTTGACTTCTTCCAATTCACGCTCAAACTGCTCTCGCTGCTCATTCCAACTCTCCTCGCTGCGCTCCAAACTTGATTTGGCCGCGTCCGCTTCAGCTCGAGCTCCGGCGACCTCAGTCTTAAGCTCGTTGTACTCCTTTCGAACACTAGCGAGAGACTTGGCGGCCTCGGCGTGCTTCTGAAGCTCCACTTCGTAGCTTGTCTGGGCTTCTTGCGCGATTTCAGCCTGTGTCTTCACATCGTCCTGGATCGTAATGGCGTTTGCCTCAAGACGCTCAACCTCGTCCTTGAGTCTGCTCAACTCGGACTCGTAGTTGGACTTTTGCTCCGCAAGGTGGCGGCCGCTGTCGTCAGCCCTACCTCGCAGCTCTGACAGTTCACTGTTTGTAGTGCCGAGCTCGGAGCTAATGTCTTCGATGCGTTGCTCGAGTTCAGCAATCTTGGCATCCTTCTCAGCAATGAGGTTGTCCGTGTCTTCCTTGTACTGGTCGGCTGTGACAGAAAAATTGCTCAGCTCCTCCTCTGAAGCCTGCGCGATGGCCTGATATTGCTCCACTTGCTTTCTCGCATTCTCCAGCTCTCCCTTCTGCAATTCGAGATCGCGGCGGAGCTCCGATACCTGCACTGCGAGGCGCTGCTCGGCAGGTAGTTCTTCCGAGTCGCCATTCTGCTGGTGACCGTTCTGAGAGGGCTCGGCACGAGGTGTTGGTCGCGGCTGCAGTGCAGTGACCTTTTCCTCGGCAGCACGAAGCTCAATCTTGAGCTCCTCAACACGAGTCTGGAGCTGATCCCGAGTGGTCTTTGCAGCAACAAGCTCCTCGCGCACGTTGCCCAGGCTCTTGACCAAGTCGTCAATACGAGTTCGACTTTGTCCCTCCTCATATTCGCGACGCAGAGCAGCCTTCCTGCTGTCTTCCACCTCAGACTCAAGCTTCTTCTTGTTGTCATGTAATTCCGTTTCAAGCATGTCCATGCGAGTTTGAAGACGTCGGCGGTTCTCCGACTCTTGCAACTCGCGTTCATTTTGGAGGTTCTGCAGGTCGGCCACGAGCTTGTTGAGTCGAGATCGGTCGTCCAGTAAAGTCTTGTTTTCTTCCTGTAGTCGAGCTTCGATGCGCTTGAAGAGTTCCTTCTCAGCCCTGGAGTTGGCATTTTCGTTGCGAAGTGACTCTGCCATGGAACGAGCCTCGACAAGTTCCTCTGCCACCTGCTGCGTACGGAGGTCCTGTCTTGCTGCCTGCTCGCCTAGCTGTTGCGAACGCTTTTGTAGCTCGCCATTCTCGTTGCGGAGAGCATTGAAGTTTGACTGCAGCATTTCGTAGCGTTCAGAGGCCAGTGTAAGCTGAGATTGAGCACGAGCCAGATCTGCTTGTAGCGAGCTCTTTTCGCGTGTCAAGGCGTCTGCCTGCTCTTTGAGGACACGCCGATCGGCCGCAGACTCGCTGCGGAACTGATCGAAGTGTGTCTGGTGCTCCTTGAGAAGTTTGCGAAGATCCTCGTCGTTATTGCCTCGAGGTGTTGCCGGAGGTCCGGCGCTGTTGCGCTGGGGGGTACCTGGACCGACACTCTGGCCGAAGAGCGACTGCATGTCGGCATCCGGCGCCAGCTGGCCGCGATGTTGCAACATCCTCCGGAACATGTCGCGCTCCTTCATGTAGCTGTCAATCTGTGAAGTAGTGGCAGTGAGCTCATCCTTGTAACGCTCAACTTGCTGCCGTAGCACTTCAACCTCTTGTGCATCGGCCTCCGATTGACGGGCTTTGGCCTTTGCTTCGTCGCCCTCCATCTGCTCTCCCAGCTCCCGGGTGAGGCGGAGGAGCTTCTCATTCTGTGCCTGAAGATCCGACACCTCACGGAAGATGACCAGACGCTCAGAAATGAGACGACCGGTACTGCTCAGCTCGTCCAGTGATCCGTCATCGAGTTCGCCGCGAGCGGCACGTTCTAGCTCTAATCTCTCGTCCGCAGAGAGCTGACCCAGGCCTTGGTCACGACTCTGAATCTCGACCAGGAGAATCTTTACCTGCGCAGACAGATCACGAAGCTGTTGTCGCAGGATCTGGGTTTCGCGTGCTGCACTGTTGGCCTCGCCCTGCCATCTCTCGAGTTCTCTGATAGCGCCGTCCTTGCCTGCATTTGCCTCGTCCAAGAGTCGTGAGAAGTCGAGCACTTCGTTCTCCAAACGCTCCTGTTCTTCCTTGAGGTCTTCAAGCTCGGGCTTGCGCGTCTCCAGTTCATTAACAAGCTCGTCGAGAGCAGTGGATAGCTTGTTAGTCCTGCGACGCTCGTTCTCGAGGTCTTCTTGCGCTTCGGTATATCTCGTATAGAGCTGCGTGAAGCTGAGGCCATTCACTACCTTTCGCATCGAACTAGGCATTGCAGATGGAGAAGCATTGCGTCCTGGTGTCTTGGGTTCGCCGTTGCGCAGGGGAGTGCCGGGCCGCGATACGCGCGGTTGCTGCTCGAGACGTTCGACAGTAAGCTCCAGCTCAGCCACCTTGTGCTCTGCAGTTTCTTTGTCGCCTCTTTCGGTTTCGATTTCGGCCTGCAGTCTCCCAATCTCTTCGGCGGCATCTTCTTTCACCTGATCCACCTGTCCTTGCACCTCTTGAAGCCGCGCCTTGTGAGTTGCTGCGTTCTGTGCCTGCAGCTCAGCTAAGCGCTTGCTGCCGTTCAGCTCGGCTCTGAAATCCTGCTCCTTGCGAGCCGCCTCTTCCTGCAAGCTTGCAATACGAGCAAATGCCTCATCTGCCTTGCCCTGTAGCTCATCCAGCCGCTGGCGAAGGGTGACCTCGGTTCGCTTTAGTGCATCAACGGTGGCATTGCTGTCCTCAAGCTCGCGCTCCAGAGTAGAGATCCGGGCGTTGCGCTCCTTGCGGAAACGGGTGTGCTCCTGGCTGCGTGTTTGCAGCTCATTCGCGTGCCATTCGTTGTTCTTCTTTAGCAGGTCAATTTCCTGCTGCAGTGATTGCTCTTTGAATTTCTGCGAAGACGCTGCATTCTCAAGTGCTGAGTTCTTCTCTTCCAGCTGATTGATCTCACGCCTTAGTGCTAGCAACTTCGAGTGTTGCTCGGACAGTTCAGTTGCGACGCGGTCCTTCTCGGTAGACTTGCTTTCGACAAGAGCAAGTGCGTCGCGGTTGGAAGCTTCGAGTGTATCAATGCGCTGTCTGAGCGCCTGCGTCTCAGCGCTGGATCCGGATGAGGAGGACTTCAGCTGTTCGAGCTCGGTGGACAGCGCTTCGCGTGCAGCTTCTGACTGGGCGAGCTTTGTGCGTAGCTCCTCTACTTCCTTCTGAGCCCGGGCGACCGCTGACTTCTGAGCCTTCACCTTGGTCTCGGTCGTCCTTACTGTGTTGTCCAACTCGACCTCGATCTTGACCTTCTCGGCGATTAACGCGTCAAATTCCTGCCCCTTGTCGGTGAGCGAGAGCAGAAAGTCCTCAACTAGCTCCGCCGTCGGAGCATCCAGCAATTGTTGCACCTCTTGCTCAGCGACGCCATATGTTGACGCCAAATACGCGACGTCGACCGTGGCCGGGTCGTGGGCCTGTGCCCGCGTGCGCATCTTGTCGACTGGTGAGAAGTAGTGAGTGTTACACCATGACTTTGCGCTCTCTCAATGAGTGGATGAGCGCAGGTGCGTGTCGCGTCAAGGAAGTTCGCTGTTTGTGGCTCGTTGGAAGGACGAGAAGCCAAACCGCATGCGGCGTGCTTTGTTTCGATTCGTCGTGACCTCGTGATGGATAGAGGCCGCCGTAGTCCACGTGCACCTGCCTCATTCTCACATGCAACCAGCCTTCCTTTCACTTTGTCCTTCACTCGGTGCATTCCAGCGGCAAGTGCGGACGACGACTCGAAAACGACGCGACATCGAAGTGGACTTCTTCGCTGAACGTTCCTCGATCTTCTAGAATACCTCAGCCATCTCCATACAGCACGATATCCCGATTCCTCCGTCACGCAACCTCGCCATGTCGCTCTCCTCCAAGCTCGCATCGTACAAGCAGGAACTTGCCGATGCCACGACCAGGAACACGGCGCATTCGCGACCCGCGGGTGCATCAGCCGTGGCCGCGCGCACCTCGACGCCGAAGCCTGCTACCCCCGCCACGTCGGCCGACACGCCCAAGCGCAATCACGAGGAAGCCTTCAACGCACCTGCCGCGTCGGGCGTCACACAGGGCCATGGGCAAGAACTGTTGACTCAAGTGCACTACGCCATTGACAAGCTCAAGTCGAACAAGCTGGAGCCCATTAGCTTCGAGAGCCTGATCAGCTACCTCTCTCTGCCCAACGATGCGAGTCGCAGAATCCCGCTCATCAAGCAGGCTCTGCAGGCCAACGACCGGGTCGAGTTCATCTCCAAGAGGGACAGCCCCCACAACAAGGACTCGTTCCGCTACCGCCCCAAGCACCCGGTCACCAACGCAGAAGAACTCAAGAACTATCTCGCGCGTCAGACCACTGCTACAGGCATCGTGGTCAAAGAGCTCAAAGACGGCTGGCCCGATTGTCAAAAGACCATCGATGAACTTGAACGAGACCACTTTCTGCTCGCCACACGAAACAAGAAAGACAACACGGCGAAGATGATCTGGGCCGACTCTCCCGCGTACCATGTGCAAATCAGCTCTGATTTCCGAGACTATTGGTCGAAGACGAAGCTGCCGACGACCGAGACGGAAATCCGAAACGACTTGGAGAAGGCGGGCATCACCCCCACAAGTCAAGTCAAGGACATTAAGAGAAACGACATGAAGAAGAAGGATCGCAAAAAGCCGAACAGGAGGGGTGGTAAGACTACGAATCATCACATGGCGGGAATCCTCAAGGACTACTCTCGCAGGTAGATCTGATCGTCCTACTTTGATTGATTCAGGGTGTATTTGTTATTAGCGAGGCGTTCGGGGTCATGCGCGTATTGCAGGCAGTGTCACAGTGCTGCCTTGTGGCGTGAGGCGTGGAAAGTGACTGCGGTAAAAGGTCAAGCATGCGCGCATATTGGCAAACTTGACAGGTTATTATGGATACTGCTTGACAGACCACACCATTTTTCACTTTGTGCTGCCCGCGAGCACATTTCGACCCAGACCCTCAACCCTTCTCACTTTCGCCAAGACACCTAAATCTTCGAGATCACGGGTTCCTCGATTGCAGGAGGTGCTCGACCTCAGCGACTCGATTGCCTGTATGTTACGGAGAGGTGGCAGTCTGCAGCTCGCCTTCATCCCACAGAACTTTACCAGGTTCGCACTTGATTCTTTCACTTCAGCTGTCTTTGGTCCCACCAGCTTCTGCATCATTGAGCAGAGCCCGAACAGGACTTCAAGGTGACACCGAGATTGTCAAAAGTAGCCGTCTGGCGTGCCCTCGCGCGTAAAGACAATCGTGATTCCAGCGCAATAAGGACATCGCAGCACACAAGGAATGCTCCTGGTCTGAGCGCGAGAGAAGTGTGACAAGGTCACCTGTTTGCTACACATCAGGTCCGCTGCAACCACCTTGTTGAACCGTCCAGAGACAAGTGGAAAGCGAGGTTGGCTGCCGTGTTGTTTGTGAGAAAGTGTTCGCAGGATACTCACAAATCTACCATTTGGTTTCATCCTGCGCTGTAGAGAGTACTGGTGACTATCCGCCCACAGTACGCCATTGCCGGCGTCTCCTGAGCACCCGGCCGCTCGCGGCTTGTCAGCTCATGCCCCTCTGCACGCACGTGATTCGCTGCTGCGATGGCTTCTTACAGGTCTCTCTTGAAGCTTGGGCGACTGAAGGTACTTGGAGAGCGGATTGTAGTCAGCGCAAGGGAAACAGAAGTCGGCGGCGACGCGCGGGTCCCTTACTGGCCCCTGCTTGATTGATTTCCTGGTCTTTCGACTTGCAGACCAATTCATGTGCGACTCGACAGGCTCGCATACTCGCAGGGCCTGGGTTGAGTTTGCGCCTTGATGGCATGCCCGACGGAGTAGGTGGAGTGCGATCGCTGCTGCCATGGTAGCGATTGTCGCCAGGGTATACTGAAAAGAGATGCTATCAGCGTGAGTCTACGACAAGCCATTGGGTCACATCTCACTGCGTGCTGTGTGGCGGATTGACCATCCTCGTGGCGCTTCTTCGATGTTTCCTTCTCTTTGCGACAACATTCGAGGCGCTGACGGTATGATCATTGCATCTGATGAGCGCGGACCATTTTCCATGTACAGTCCGCAACATCTTGCTTCGTTGTCCGAAGGCCCTATCCTAGCACCGGAAACTTCTCACCGAAGTCAGCAAACGCATCATTCCACGCATCGCAGCAATGGTGTGTTGCACCTTTCGTAGCAGAACTCGGCCGTTGGACGGAAAAGACCGTCTCTGCGACATCCAATTCTCGAGTGTTCGGATCCTTAAAGAAGACGTAGATGAGTCGTCCGGTGTCCTTTTTGTAAAACGACGTGGCCCCTTCCTGGCAGTGCACCGGCGATAATTCAATCTCGACTAGACGTGCCTCTTCGGGGACCTGATGGCACAGGAGATCGACGCCAGGCGGTATGCCGTTGATTGCACGTGCGCGCTGCTCTTCAACATCGACCACCGCCTGTGCGAAAGCCGCCAGGTAGTGCCCATCGAAGACCCCGGCTAGATTGATGGTCCGGAGTAGTTCAATGCATCTTCGTCGGACCTTGCTATCTCTGGACTTGAATGCGATCATGTTGATGCAAGGAACAAGATCTGTGCCGACAGTGAATGCCTGCCGCGTCAGGTTGGGGCTGGAGGAACGACTGTCGGTGCCGTCGGGCGACAGGAAACTCCCATGCAGCTTGACGTATCGCTCCGTCAACGTGAGGATGTGATCGAATTGATCGTGGAAGCGATCGACTAGTACCTCCCTCTCGTCGCGCCAGCTCAGCACTATGAACCATGTGTAGAAGAAGTGTATCTGGGTCAACAACTGGGCAGATTCCTGCGCGATCGTGACTGGTAGGAAGGCGAGCGCAGACATCCACGCGTTCATGTCCGCCTTGATCTTTTCCAGCCGAGCAGTCTGCTCCTCGTCGATGGGTATCGTGCGGGAGTAGGCGCACGCGAGGCAGTTGCGCATGTCTTCATCCATTTCATCAAGCTCCGGCCACTCAGCTGCAATCATTCTATCGGCCATGATGACTATGTTTCGGCAGGTGCCGTGGCCAGCTGTAGCTATGGTGTCCAGGTGCACCATGGCCTCTTCGAGGGAGTAAAATGCGCCGGGTATACTTTCGTGGCACACCGGGAACAGGTACGGTTCTTCGTCGCCAACAATAGTCAGGTCGCCATCAAGCCGAATGAACGTCTGCAAAAGCACGTCGAGATTGTTCCGCGGTCTGGTCTGCATCCGCACGACACGCTTTTCTTCTCCTTCCACGTCAATCATCTTCGCCGAGCTGCGGTATTCGTCGAGGTGCCGCACTCTTTCGTACAGGATCCGTAGCCCAGTCCGAAGGTGAAGGACAGCACGAGTGTCTTCATTGTGGAGTACTTCGAAGCAGAAGAACAACAGGGACACCAATAGCACGACCTCGACATTGTGGTTTGAAGCACTCTCACCAAGGGTTTCGATGTACCGCCGGACGAAACCAAGCGCCTTGTTGTACTGGCTCAGAGCAAAGTGATGCTCGTCTCGATCGATCCCGAGTGAGCCAGGCTGGGACTGTGCGAGTATTGCTCGATGTATGGACCCCAGCGCAACGGCGGCATGCGTGACAGCTGGCTCATGGTGGCCAACTTGCAGCGCCAGGCGCTCCCACGAGAGTGTCCAGCTGCTTCCTGGCAACCTAAAAGTATCACAAACAAGTCAGTGGCCGTCTTGGAAATGCAACGCAGAGTCGATCGCTGCCTCACTGGTTGATAGTATAGGAGCGAAAGAAGTCGTAGGCATGAGCTTCGTGCGAGCTCATCTGTATGGATATGTTCGCCGGTTTAGCCAGTGGATACAGCACTGGCAGTTCTACTCCACTCGCTCCTTTAGGGAGCAGTGCGAAGTGGTTCCTTGTGGCTGGTTCACGCACAGCATCGTAACCCGCGCACTCTCGATTTGACGCCACACAGCGTCCACATTGCGGGCGAGCCTCATCGCACTTGATGTGTCGGGCGCGACAGGTGCGACACCCAGTCCTATTTCAAGTCAGCCCTTTTGCGTACATCATGTTCGTCATGGCAGGTCCTTTCCTCGTCTTTGGTCGCTTCGCCCTCTTCCTTACGACGGGAACTGTCATTATCAGTGATAGATAATTGACTAATCGTGGCCGGTGTACAAGGCAAACCGAGCTTGCTCGTTTAGTCGTCGTCCGGCGACCTTGTGTTGACATATCGAGGATTGATCTTGGACATATAGAGATTCAGCATGCCTGTCATGGGCCATTGGAGGCTCCATCTTGGTGCGTGACTACTGATGAGGCCGCAGAGCGTATAATGGGGTACAGGCCTGAGCGTCGACACAAACGCTGGATGTGATAGGCTACTAAACGGCTCGCGCATGGACTATGGGAGACGGATGTGGCTTTGCACAAGGAATGTTGCGCTACCGTAGAGTCGAGATCCACTTCTGTGGCAGGATGGATCTTCCTACTCGTGGCGCACGATGGTATGCGACGCGGTGAACGGCCACATGTGGCTGGATCAGGGCGACTAAGACTTCAAGGATGTTGTCCACAGACGGTACACTGCAAATCCATTTATCCGCGGGGCCTGCTCGTCAGGCTATCCTTTCATGTAATCATGTTTCGAGCCCAGGGGCGAGCGTTCCAAGAGGAAAACGCACAGTATCTCCAGAGAAGGCCCGGCCAGCTTGGCGAGAGTGCTGTCGAACCTGACCAGGTGAAGGGTTCGTGTTTCGCGAGCTGATGATTGCAAGCTTCGGAAGGAAAATGCTCTTGCCGCTTCTGATGCCGTAAGGTTGCATACTGTATATAAATTAGTCAGCAGTGGTCGGACCAGGCATCCACACGCGCGTGTGGATTCCTGGTTGTCCACAGCGGCGTGTGCGCCTATGTTCAAAGCAACGGATCTTCGGCGCACACGCACGCACGCACCTAGGCCGCTTGTCAGAACAACGACTGAGTCGCTCGGCGATGCAGCCCTTGCTTCACATTCGAGCCCGTTGTGGTTCTAAGGAATCACTGCAATCCTAGACACCATGCCCAGCGACCCAGAAGCAGGGAATTGAGTGCCATCTCGACGTTTGGCGGCCACAACCTTAAGACCAGCCAAGGTTCGACTTCAAGAGATCTTGCAAGTCTGTCTTGACCTGGCTCTCTTTTGGCTAGTATAGTAAGTAGTACACGCGGTTCGGGTCAGTGCCCCTCCGAAACTTCTGCACATGAGGACAGACGCCCACCAGGGTATCTTACGACGCAAATGTTCAGTCTGGCACCGCCACTCTTCTCCAAACCACACACCCTATTCAATGCCCAAAGAAGCCCGACACCATGCTTCCAATATCACCAGCATCTTCGGGATACACCCAGAACGCCAAGGCAATTATGATATATGTGCCGAGACACATGCAGCCTTCGAGATAATTGCTCTTGCCGTCCTGGATCAGGTAATTGACCACCAAAACACTAAGGAAAAACACGACCGTCTCGAAGCCTTGAAAATGAAGGGTCATCTCCTCGCCGATGATCCACCCTAGGATGACCAGGAATGGGGTAACGAAAAGAGCGATCTGCATGGAAGATCCGATGGCCACGCCTACGGCAAGATCCATCTTGTCTTTGTAAGCCACGACCACAGCCGTCACATGCTCTGCTGCATTGCCTACAATTGGCAAAAGGATGAGACCAATGAAGGTTTTGCTGACACCAGAAGACGCCACTATCGAATCGATGCTGTCGACCAGGTACTCGGCACACACGGCGACCAGGACAGTGACCAGAACGAGGCACACCATGGCCGGGACTGGGCCAAGAATCTCCGGCTCCTTTTCCTCGCCGTCCTCGCCGTCTTGCGCCTCTGCATCAAAAAGTGACGCGTGTGTCTTGAGCTGGAACACCAAGTAGAGGACGTAGAGGATGAGTAGAATGATAGCTGTGCCGCGCGAGAGTACCAGAATGTTCTTGACCGAATCGGCATCGCTCTTGGTCAGCGCCGCATACATGGTAGCGGGGATGATCAGGGAGGTAGCGGCGACCGCCATCAGCGAGGACATAGTGGAGGCCACGGTCTCGTTGAATCTGCTCTCGTTGCGTCGCAGTCCGGACGCGATGAAGCAGCAGCCGAGCACCAGTAAGATGTTCGACAATATCGAGCCCAGCATGCTGGCCTGGACGATTCGGATCTCGCCCTTGCGCAGCGCAACGATAGACACCTGCATCAATCAGCATGGACGATCTGTGTAAAGCATCGCGTCACTCTACGCTTACAATCAATTCGACAGCGTTTCCAAAGGTCGCGTTCATCAGGCCTCCGAGGGTTTGGCCCAGCTTGACCGACAGCTCCTCTGTCGCAAAGCTCAACAGACCCGCCAGGGGCACAATGGCGAAGAAGTTGATGACAAACACGGCCGTTGGATTCAGGCCCATGGCGCCCACAATGATACCCGCAGGAACAGCAATGAGCAACACATTGACGTAGTTGCTCGCCAGCGTCAACCACGTCAAGCGCACAAAGTTGCTGGGCAATCTGACATACCACCGTCCATCCTTGGACAGCGGCCCCCCATCTCGGTTCGTTCCCTGTCGCGATGTGTTTCCCAGTATGCTCGATTGGCTCACGAGGGGGGTGCGCTCGTCAGAGTTTCGCTCTTCTGCCGCGTGGCCATTGGCTCTGGAGTCGTTGGGCATGGTGCTGTCGGTGGTGCTGAAAGCGGCCGTGGTGCGCCGGATCGCTCGCTTGATACTGCCTACGGAGCAGAGGTGCGCATTAGTATGGGGAGACTGTGGTTTCCGGCGATGACGAGACCAAGTTTCGACGACGGGAGCGCGTGGTGTGTATGTCGATGTCGAGGGTGGCTGGACAACAGCCAAGACTCTCTGGCCGTGGCGTAGGAGTAGTGCTGATAGGACAGACCGCCGTCGCTCGACGGTGGGACCAGGCACAGGATGGTGAGGCGCCAAGGTCGGCGCAGCGGTGAGATGGGGGATGATGATGATTAAGGAGGATGATGGGAAGAAGCGGACGGCGGGACTTACTGCTCATGGCGAGGGTTGTTGGTGTGCTTTACTCCTGTCAGAAGCGCGAGTTGACTTCTAGATCCAGGTGCTTGATTGTGAGCTTGGACTAGGGTGTGTCTTGGCCCAGAGATGCTACTTTGTACAAGAGGTCGAGGTTCGGCCACCGTTTCGCGCCGTCGCTGTGCAATGCGCCGGGTGAGATGAGTAGTGCGGGTGAGAAGTCGCAAAGACTGCGCGCGTTGGAGGGCTTTGCGAGGCGCAGAGGTCTTGGACGTTTCCTTCTTTTGCGCAGAACCTGAACAGACGACGCAGGTTGGCAGAGAGCTCCGACAGACGACTGACATCAGCCAAGGCGCTAGCAAGCACAGCCTCGATGCCAAGCTCTCTTGGCTGTCGAGAAGCACAGTTTTCAATCTTGCTGCATTTGGAGCTGTATGTACGCCCGACGAGAAGGGATGCGTGCAGGCATTCGAGAATGACGCTCATTTCTGGGCCAGGCTACTTTGCACAAAAGACCACTCTGCCGACAAGCAATGACGCCTCTGGTCCGTATCCTAACTTCCTGTCCGGGTATTGTTGTTTGCAACGCACGCAACGCCCCTGCCTATGAACAGCCGTTTGCGCCGACAGCAAAAATCCCGAGCTCTCCGGCCAACCCAGCTCCATTTCCCACATCAACGCCAAGTAACCAAACAATGCGCAAAGCCATCTGCGGCAGCTCACTCCATCAGAACCATCATTCATCAAAGTCTCTGTCATCGATATCGGGAGCCTTCAACCTCACGCGCTCCACCTCCGGCGCTGCTTGACAGCGTGACCTTGCGGGTTCCCGCTCCGTAGACGATCTCCATCATCTTCCGCTTCTGCACATCCCTACTCCCTTTCAATTGTTGGTACGTTGTCTCCAGGCCCTTGATTTGGTCGTCGATCGTGATGGTGCTCGAATTGCTGGATCGTACCAGTGGGCTCACCAGCCGTCTTCGCAGAATCTCCAGGTTCGACTTGAGTTGCTCGAGACGTTGGTTGTGATCGACGAGAACATGCTTGTTACGCACGGTTCGCTCTCTTACCGAGTGGAGCAGGTTCTTGTTCTTCTCGTACTTGCGCAGCTTTGACGCATTGACGCCAATGACCTTGGTCCACAGACTGCCCAAGAAGTCGTTTTCCATTCTCTCTTGTTGATCCTGTTCGCGGACGACTGTTCGCTGCAAATTCAGAAACTGCTTGTCAACCGCCTCAAACAGCTGGAACAGAGCCATCGAATGCGTCAGCTCGTTGTTGATGCTTTCCTCCAGAACGCCCAAAAACTCGTAGAATGTACGCTCCAGCGTGGCTTTGGCTCGTTGCTGGTGGGTCATGCCGAGCAGCTCCTGCATTAATTTACCATCCGTAGCAATGCCTACTCGGGAGAGCAAGTTGCGCGCGTTGGACCAGACTGAGCTGAGCGTGCTGGGCGGCTCGCTCGAGATCGTGCTGAGCTCCCGTTGAGCCCACTCCATGACTATCAGAATCGCGTCAATGTCTGAGTCGACCGAAGTGAAGAAGCTCGTCATTTCCCGTGCCAGTTCTTTGAAGCTGTCCGAGAGCGAGTCCAGCTGATTGACAATCTGAGGCGCAGAAGTCATGTTTGTGCTTCGAACGCTCTCGCCTAGATCCCACACTGCTACACTTGTCTCTTGTAGCTGCTCTATTTGCGCATGGCCATTCTCCGAGTAGTATATGCTGGGCTCAAAGGATTTCGCAAGTCCGGCGACCTTGATGAGGTCCACTGATGGCCCGTGCACCGGCGCAGATAACAAGTTGACCATGATCCAGTAGAAGAACATGGTCACGAGCCCGTAGAGAACAGTGTTGTACTTGGTTCTCGTGACGTGGCGAATCGTGTTCCGTATGTTTCGCACCATGGCCTCTATGGGCTCGGTGCGTTGTACCACATCGAGGGATGTTGAGAATCGTATGTCTGTGCGCGCGGTCAGTTGTGGATTACGGCATATTTCGTTGCAATACTCACAGTTGTTCTGCGTGGGCGTTGCTTCGCCTGGCGAGTCTGGTTCTGGCTCTGACTCTGGCTGTGGTCTCTGTGTCTCTTCGCTGGCATGCCGTACTGTGCTTGCTGCGCGCCTCATTTTCTCGTCTCCTGCTGCAGCGAGTAAACCTGCAGGCTCGGGCGTCAGTCCTGGGCTTCGACCTTTGACAGGCGACTCAGGCAATGGAATGCGCCTGGCCGTCTTGTACGCGGTCACATCCCCGTCCTCTCCGTCTTCGTCTGCGCTGTGATACTGCGGACTCGTGTCCTTGCTTCTATATCCGTTGCGGTTTGGCGACAGCGTTTCCTGGTGCTTGAACCACCCACTACCTGCTTTACGCCATGCTGGCGGTGAATAGCTCCGTCGCGAGCTCGTTTCGCTGTACTCGGAGTGTCGATTGCTGCGAAAGCCCGAGTGTTGCGACGGCATATCTGGTATCGTGGGCGAGAAATCACGCGCGTCGAAGTCGTCCATGCTGGCGTTGAGGCTCGGATGCGAGTCGAGATAGTGCTGTCGAGCTGTCATGGTCGCGGTAACTGGGAGTATCATTCAGGGTTGTGCGCCTCCAGAGCGAGGCAGACACAGGTCATGAGGATAACAGAAGAGGGAGAGGTGGGATCTGAGACACGATCTGGTGTCGTTTGCGCCTTGGATCGCGGACAAGGCGGAATCAACGTGTATGTCTTGAAAGCGTGTTCGCGCGTAGGCAGCAGCCAAGTGACACTGTGAGCTGCAGTCGGGCGTTTGTCAGAGACAGAACAGGTACGGTCTACTGCTGGTGAATAGCGATGTTGTCAAACGGGTATTCCAGAGCGTGTATCTGTGTCACCAGTCAGGTGGACACGAGGCGAGCGGTGGACATAATAGAGGGGCTGGGTCGGGCAGGAGCGCTTCCCCCCTGCACGCGCTACGGGAAGGAGCGATCCCTGCAAGCGGCAAGGGAGAAGCCGACACCGGCGGGGTCGGTCCTCTCACAACACAGCGCGCGTTGCTTCGTGATGAACGCGTGGGAGTCACAGTTCCGCTGGCGCATTGATCTGATCTGTCTCGATCTATCGAGCTGCTCTCCCTTCCACGACAGGCTCTCGGCTACGCACAGCCTGCAGTGCTGCATACAGGATGCACAGGAGCAGGCTGGCTCGAGCCGGGGAAGCGTAGCTGTGCAACCCGAATGGCAAACGCGAGCAAGATCCACCTGCGTGCCTGGGGCCATTGAGGAATGCAAACGGTTATGCGCAGATTCCACTGCCCACCTCTTACTTGTCCAACCATCTCCATCTGGCCAATCGCGATCTGCATCTCCTCAGGGCTGGGTCCCTTCTTCACCTGTTTTTCGCCGTAATCTCCAGTGATGCAAAGCTCAAGCCTCCCTCATAGTTGCACTGCCATCCGAGCAGTATGCGTATACCTTGGATCCTTAACCACATTTTGGGAGGTAGTCCTATTCGTAGGCAATCGCAAGATGCTCCGGAGGCGCTACAACAACCCCAGGACATTCCGCCAGTTAGATTCAACAGGTGGGCGACACTTCCATTGCATGCATATCTTTGGGCCTTCTATTCTCGTTGCTATTCTGCGCTTAATCTTGAGCTTGTCGTGGTCTGTCGCCGGCATTCATGGTTGCTGTTGCTGCACGCCACCACACTGTAGAGCCCAAATTCACCCATGTTCGCTGCAACGTTTCATGTCTGTTTGACAGTGTTGTATCTCTTATGGCTCTCGCCTTGCCGCCTGCCATCCTCACATGTATGAGATACTCTCTCAAATCAGTACGATATCCTCGGCAGCTGTCCAATTACTCCGTAGCAGCTCGCCGGACATCACCGCGGGAGCCTGAATATAACACTCACAGAGCAGCTTGTATATTTTGCTTTTGCGTCCCGGGTTACTGCACGGACGTAGAACGACTGGCACATCTCCTGCCAAGAGTACCGCCAGCACATCTCCTGCATTAATACCGGGAGTAGCAACGCCTACATGGCCTCCCTGGGTGGTGAAGAGATGCCGTCCGTAGCGGATCTCGGGCGTGTCATGGTCTGTGGCTCCTGATCTTGGTAGCTCTTGGCTTGCAGCTGGTGTCGAAGCGGGCGTAAGCTTATCGACCAGCAGGACTGTGTCAAAGACCAATGCAGACAATCTGAGCTGCGAGCGGCTGCCTTCCAGAATGTCGAATGTCTCAAGAGTGTTCCCGCCCGCACGGTGACTACTTCGAATGCCCAAGGACCATTCATCTCTCCCAGTGCTTGGTATGAAATTAGGTACTCCAGATGCCCATACAGGAGCTAGATGCCATAGAAAGGTCCAGTCAGGAATCCAGGATGGTAGGTCGTAATGCTGATGGAGTGCACCAGCACTGTACAAGATGCTCATCAGCTGAAAGATCTTTTGTTCTTCTGTCAAGCTGTGGACGGAGTGGTAGGAGGCCTCGTATCTGAGAGCGTTGATATAGTGGTGTGTCGCCTCCATGAACAGATCATCTGGAGATCGTGAGTAGCTGACAGTGGACGTTAAGTGGGTGAGTCCATAGAATGCGTAAATCATGTCTCGGGGGTCGGTCGCATTGCTGCTCTTGCCAAGAATGAGCAGTTGCGTGATGTCGGTGCTGAACAATGCTTCTTTCTGGCTTGCAATCATCTGCGATATAATGGCAAGTCGTTGCCGAGGGTTACCTAGTAAGGAGGCACGCTTCTTGAAGCCAGGAGCCGGCGACGGCAGTTCAAGTCTGATCAGCCTCACTAGATTGTCCCTAGATGTGTCTCAGTATGATGGCAGTCGGACTCAGCGTCTCATATGGGAATATGACCATGGCACAAGAGCGGAGGTGCTCCAGAGCCTTTTACCACGGCCGCATCAAGAGAGAGAACCTACCAGCTGATACGCGTATCGCCGACAACGACTCGTGTATGTCTGCTCAGCACCACCTCTGGCAAGACCCACACTCGTTGGAACCACGGCCGTTCCAGTAGGCGTTCGATGGCGTCTCGAAGTTCCTTTCGACTGAGAAGGCGATTCAAAACACGGCCTGAGCTTTCATCCCCACTTCTTCTCTTCTCGGCATATTCGAAGAGCTGCTTGCTGCGACCATCGTGCTCGCCAAGCCATATGTAGACCTGATGGGCTTGATTGAAGATGAGTCGCATGATCGATACTTGATGGCCACGCTCCTGGTCATTGTCTTGGTCTATGCATATCTGATCAATCTAATGGCCCACGTCATGGTCAGCAGTCGCTGTGACAGAACCAAACGCGTTCTACGAACCCATATCAGCAAAGACTTCTTTGGCTTTCGCAAGCTTTGCAAAGCGCGGAGCAGATTCTTCGTCACTGCAAATCGACAGCCATCCAGCAGAATAGACGAGTCTCGGTGCACGGTCTGCCAGCAGTAACTTAGGCAGAAAAAGGCTCTCTGCGGATTTCTCGAGTCTTCCCAGCTGAGCGTACAATCAACAGGGCTGCTTCCATTCCCGGGACGCATTTCCACGAGCCGAAATGCGTTACCATCTGCTACCGTCTTGTATTCGAAATTGGGCGCCGCTGCGAAAGCCGCATCGCTCTGACGCTGTCGTCTCCTGCGGTTGCTGGCGCTGGGATCAGGAGTCCCGGCGAAAGCCCTATCGTCGGAATGGTACTCGTGGTCTGAATAGCCTGCTGCTTCGAGGGTCAAGGAGGAGAAGCCCCAAGCCATTCGTGGATCAGTATTAACCAGTTCTAGCTCGTCATCCGTGTCCAGGTCGTCCTTGAGCCGAGGACTACTGGTAACGCTGACGGGCATGCTGGCGAGGTGTGAAGAGACGTGTTGTGCGTTACATGTTGATGTAGTCGACGCTGCGATGTGAGCGCATCTCAAAGCTGCTGATGTACGCCCCAGAGGTAGCTTGTGTCGCGTCGCAGAAGTTGAGAATGTCAGCTGTTAATAGACATGCCATTGGTGATGCACTGCCTCCGCCATGGCTCAGCTCGCAGATTTCTCCATCAGGATCTGCCAGCAGCGTCATTTGGTCAACGATCAATTTGTGAGCTTCTCACAAGCAGTCGAATGCAACCTGCTGTACGCAATTTCACGAGGAACCGGGCCATTGCTGACGTTGTTGTAGATGGCCTTTCGTTTTATTGCAGCAATAAAATGCAGCAAGACCTGTGAGAAAGCTTTCCCCACTTGCCGCTTGTCTGTGCACAAGCTTCAGCATGACGACGGCAGCCACAATTGTCAAATGATCGCCAGAAATTCTTCGTCAAAAGCAACAAACAAAAGATTTGAGTGCCATTGAAGATGTGTCTCTGACACGGAGGCAGCGCCCTTAAGTCATGGGCATGCCGCCGACACAGCTCACAGGGTAGCCGGTCAACTGCGGTCTCTGGAACCTACAGAGTAGAGACCATTCGCAGACTAATTTACCCCCTCCCGCTCCAGGGCGATGAGCTCATAAAGACGCCTTACCATTTCCATCACGATTATCAAGCCATCTTCACTCCCACTTCTCTTTCCTATCTCGTCCGAGTCACCTCTCCTTCTCATCGTCACCTTCTCATCCTCTCGTTCACGACAGACACCCGCTCACCTATCACACCACCGCAATCATGGCAGCAGTCGAGAGCAAGTTCGACCCCAAGGACATGGTATGCTAGACTAGATGAGTCAATGGCCACCGACACGTGCTTACAGGCAATCAGATCTTCCGCCATTTGGGTCCTAGCGGTCTCAAGGTCTCGGTCTTGTCGCTTGGAGGCTGGTTGACTTACGGAGGCACTCAGAAGGGTAATGCAGTCAAGGACTGCATGGAGGCGGCATGGGTAGGCGCGAGGTCAGCCACAGCACTTGTGCAGTCGTACTAATGGCACTCGCAGAACGCCGGTATCAACTTCTTCGACACAGCCGAAATCTACTCCAACGGGCAGTGTGAGATCGAGATGGGCAATGCTCTCCAGGAGCTCGCATGGCCAAGAGACGAATACGTCCTGAGCACGAAGGTGTTCTTTGGTGCGCTCACAGCGTAAAACACTAGGAGATGTACGATGCTGACCAAGAGATAGGCACTGGACGCAAAGAGCCAAACACTCGCGGTCTGTCCAGGAAGCACGTGGTGGAGGGTCTCAAGAGTTCCCTGGCGCGTCTTCAGCAGCCATACGTCGACATTGTGCTTGCCCACCGACCAGATGTTGGCACGCCAATGAAGGAGATTGTGGAGGGCTTCACTCAGGTTATCCGCAACCTCAACCTGGCCTACTACTGGGGAACGTCGGAATGGTCTGCTGTACAGATCATGGAGGCCACCCAGATCGCCGAGAAGTACAACCTCATTGCACCAATCGCCGAACAGCCCCAGTACAACGCCTTCCACCGACAACGCTTCGAGGTGGAGTTCGAGCCGCTGTACAAGCAGTTCCAATACGGCACCACGATCTGGTCGCCGCTTGCCTCGGGCCTGCTGACTGGCAAGTACAACGACGGCATCCCAGAGGACTCGCGATTCGCCACCAACAAGGCTTTCTTCGAGGGCACGATCAAGAGCTTGCAAAGCGAAGAAGGCAAGGCAAAGATCGCCAAGGTGCGCAAGCTCACTGAGGTCGCTGAGAAGTTGGGCGGCAATGTGGCCCAGCTGTCGCTGGCTTGGTGTGTAAAGAACGAGAACGTGTCCACTGTCATTCTGGGAGCCACCAAGGTCTCTCAGATCGAGGATAACATCGGCGCTTTGAAGCTTCTGCCTAAGATGACTCCAGAGGTCATGGAGGAAATTGAGAAGATTCTGGACAATGCACCAGCCAAGGCTAGCACGTTTGGCCGTGAGAGGTGAGCGGTTTGACGCGTTGAGGCACTCTCCAGACCTCAAGCTCATATCTTGAGAATAGAGCACCGCGAGTTCAGCGGCGACAAGGCAAGCTGTAGACAGCCTCGCCTATGATGATATGTAGAAATGTGTAGAATGTAGATCCCGCTGAGGCACCGCGAGGTCTACAATGAACACCCTTGCATTGATTCGCGTTGTCTTCGTCCACGATCCGGACACTGATCTGATGACAGCGCGATAGCATCTGGACCGGGAGAACTCCCCGGTGCAACAGCCGCCGTGGATAATCCTTTAGCCACCGCTCTCTTGTTCCCGGAATCTCGAGTCTGTGCGGCCCCTCTTGCTGCCGCTCTATCCGTTGGAACCAGACCGCTGCACGTCTACACGTCTGGCAATAGCCGACGTCGTTCTTCTGGCGTCGGTTGCTGTATTGTTCAACGTTGCGGACTCTCTGAACGATTGTGCGTGAAGTGCGACCGGGAGTGACACCATGGAGTTCGTGAGACCATTTGCTTCCCGGCTTGCCGTGGCTCCACGGGCAGGACTTCAGCTCCGATGTGCTCAAGCACCATATGCTGTATTGAGGGCCAAGCAACACGTTCATCAGAGCAGGGCTTTCCGGGCGACTGCGACACGTCAACGAGAAGTAACCTCCAGAGCGCCAAAGAAGGTCCGTGGCCAATCGAAACTATATGCCTCTGCAGACGAAGCAGTTGCGGACGTACAATCTGGATCGACCATCCTCAGTGCAGGCTTTGGGCTTTGCGGCACGGCCGAGACCATTATCGCTGCTTTGGCCAGAAGAAAAGACCTGACTGACCTCACTGCCGTCTCCAACAATGCCGGCACAGCCATTGGTGGCGGCCTTTCCCCTCTCATCGCATCTGGGCAGGTTACCCGTGCCATCTGCTCGTTCCTGGGTAACAACAAAGGCTTGGAAAAGAAGTATCTATCGGGAGAAGTGTCTATTGAGCTCACCCCTCAAGGAACTCTGGCGGAAAAGATTCGATGTGGTGGTGCCGGAATTCCAGCCTTCTTCACGCCTACTGGTGTCAACACGCACATTCAATCGGGCCAAATTCCGGCCACGCTGAAAAACGGCGAGGTCGTCGAGTACGGCAAGGCTCGCGAAACTCGAATCTTCGATGGCAGGGTGTACAACATGGAGACCGCCATCAAGGGTGATGTGGCAATCCTGCGCGCTCACAAAGTGGACAAAGCGGGCAATGTTAAGTTCCGGTACACGACAAAGTCGTTTGCGCCTCTCATGGCAAAGGCTGCAACCGTGTCCATTGTCGAAGCTGAGCACATTGTCGAAGTTGGAGAATTGAGCTCAGACGAAATTGACCTTCCTGGCATCTTTATCGATCGCATTGTTCAAGCAACAGAGGACAAGATCATCGAAGTCAAGAAGCTCCGACAAGAGACGGACGTAGAAGCCGAAGGCTCAAAGTCGGATGCGCTCGCACGCCGAAACCGCATTGCGAAGCGTGCAGCGAAAGAGCTGAAGCCGGGCTTCTACGTCAACCTGGGTGTTGGAATGCCAACGCTTGCTCCCTCGTTTCTGCCTCCAGACAACAATGTCTGGATTCAATCCGAGAATGGCATCCTTGGCATGGGTCCATATCCAACTGAAGAGGAGCTGGACGCCGACATTATCAATGCTGGCAAGGAGACCGTCACTCTTGTTCCTGGCGCTAGCTGTTTCGACAGCAGCGAGTCTTTCGGTATGATCCGTGGAGGGCACGTGGATGTCAGTATGCTCGGTGCTCTTCAAGTTGGTGCGAACGGTGACCTGGCCAATTATATGATCCCCGGCAAGGTCTTCAAGGGTATGGGCGGTGCTATGGATCTCGTCTCGAATCCCGACGAGACCAAGATCGTGGTGCTCACGGACCACGTTGACAAGTACGGAACTCCCAAGATTGTGGAAAACTGCACTCTGCCATTGACTGGCGCGAGATGTGTCAGCACAATCATTACTGAACTTGTGAGTCTCGCGCACGATGAATTATAAGTGCCACCCGCTAACCTGTGCACAGTGTGTCTTCGAGGTCGATAGGAAGAAGGGAGGCCTTACCTTGACAGAAGTGGCGCCCGGCGTGGGCGTGGACGAAATCAAGCAGAAAACTGGAGCCAAATTCGCCGTGAAGGAACCTCTCGGCAAGATGGAGTAGGCTAACATGAGCCGTGGCAGCATTTCTCTCGGCAACCATTGACTTCCAGGGCATCTTGGCGTACGTCGACTCCATGAGATAGAGGCAATGCTTAGGAGATAGCGAAATCTTTACTTTCAAGTGCTGCCTATTCCCTCAATGTCACTGATTCAGCACTTCGGCCAGTGTAACCGGGGTTCTGTCACTTGGCGTCTCTCCAGCATCTTCACGAGAGACAAGAATGAGCTTCTCAGCATCAACATCGGCGATGGAGTGGGCACCGGTGACGGCGAGTACCTTAAATGCACTAGAACCAACGTAAATCGAGACCACTCACAGCCGGATCCGTTCTCTGTACGGTTCAGGGAGCTTGAGGAAGTGTTTGAAGACTTATCGTTTTGAACAAACATCTCCAGAATGGCATGACTAGGAGTCAAGCTACTATTTCTGCTGTAGCAAGACAGCGTATAGCTCCGCGCTGTGACTTTCTGCGACTATAACAGAAGCAGTGTGCTTTGTACCAGGACAAGAAATGCTGTGTTATGTAGGCATGTGCCGGAAGCTTGCAGGTGTACCGCCGGTTCCATGCGTGATGTCTCTTTTCGCGAGAACCCGGGATGCGAGTGATGTAGACTCGCCGTCGAGTAGAGGTTAGGTAACATGGCCTAGCGGACATGGGTTGAATGGAGAGGGCACACCGTCTGGATCGCCGCCCGGGCTCAAGGTCATATCGTGGGCATCACGACCGGGCCCGTAATGTATCAGCAACGGAGTGAGCTTGCAGTCGCTTGTAGAAGCCCTTCTTTCCTTCAGCCCCTTTCCGTGCCTCCACAAAGGCATTCGGCATCTTGATGTGGCATGGGCTAACTGAGAGAGATGGATACAATGTTTGTACATTTCCATGAGAAAGGTGAATGCATTACACATTCTCATGCCAACACGCTACGCAAGTTCATGTCAGTCTTCATCTATAACTTTGCCTTCAGCGGCTTCTCAAATCCAGGCGCAAAAGTCGTTCCTTGGCCCTGTCCCAACGCGTGAACAATATTGTCTACCTGCTGCAACAGCCACAAACTTCCTTCATTACTCGCGAGCCACTTGCCACCTGGCACCTCCTCTTCCGACTCGGCTGATCCGTCCTCGAATGCTTTTCGTAGCCCAAATACATGGCTCACGACTTGTGGCCCAACCCCACTTTGAGCTCGCAAGCAAGCGACGGCAATCACAGAAGTCAAGACACGCCCGATGTCTGGTCTGCTGGCATCCTTTGCAGTTGGCGGATCTGAGAACAAGCAGCCGTATTCTGCTTCGATGATGTGCACGGGCAAGTCGGGGTGTGACTGAGCCAGCTTAGCGGTTAGCTTGTCGCTGAATGGGCGGTAGATGCTCTCCCATAGCGAGTCACCACGAGCGAGCGTAGCATCGATGTTGTCTTTGGCCAGTTGCCTGCGCGGTTTGCGTTCTTTGAGCGCAGCTTGTATGTCGGCGGGAAGACCGCCGTAGAATGCTCCGAGGACGTTGATGGTTCGAGGGACACCGTTGAAGCCGATGCACTTCAGCCCGACTTCTCGCATCAGTTCTGCAGCGTACACGCCTTGGTTTTCAACTTTCTTCTGGGCGGGCGAGGTGGCTAGTCGGTACAGTTCGAGCATGGACTCGGGCGAGTTCATGGTCATTGTCGCGGCGGTCTGATCACACTTAGTGGTGTACTCCACGATATCTTATAACCGCAACGCACCGATGCACAGAGCCATGCTGGCAGGCCGACTTTCTTCGATCCTGCGTCGGAGGCTATTCGCTCGTACACGGAAATCACATTCTGCGGCGCGGGGACCGTATTGGGCTTTGCGTGGGCTGCATTGATAAATTGCTTCAGTGGCTCGGACAGCTTCGACATGATGGCTGGTTGTTGCTTTATAAAGAGTGTAATGATGTCTGGAGAGCCATCTCACGCGTCGTGGAGATGATGTTGGCGCCCCGGCTAATCATTTTAGCGCCCGAAAAGCGGACGGAGCGCAACTCCACTCCTCTTGCTCGGCCAACCTTCCATCCTCTCGTCGCCCCGCCCTTTCCTTCACTTCCCCTCAGCTTTCTCTGCACGAACAACCGACGGGATCCATCCCAAACGATCAGCCCGCAGACAGCTCGGTCTTGCCTTGCTCACGAGCTCTGATAAGAGGCAGGTATCGCACATGTGTAAGTTCAATTTTCATCCTCCAACGCAACTCCAATCCTCACAAACATCATGGCTGCTGCATCTGGAAACGTTGCTTTCAGCGTCGACGGCAAGACTGCCTTGATCACAGGCGCCGGGAGTGGTTCGTCCCAAGGCGCTGTACCTTTGCCTAGCACAGCTGACGAGACTCTGCAGGAATCAACTACTGTTTCGCACGGCTCCTCCTCGAGCGTGGCTGCAACGTAGTCATTGCAGACCTCGGCCTCCGTCCAGAAGCACAGCAGCTCGTGCAGCAATACCAGTCCAAGGAGACGAATACTCCGAGGGCCGTCTTCGTGAAGACTGATGTGACTAGCTGGGACCAGCTGTCGAACGCGTTTGATGTGGCAGATGAGGAGTTTGGAGGAGCAGATATCGTGTGCCCAGGGGCCGGTGTGTTCGAACCGCATTGGACAAAGTACGTACACCCCCTTTGATGGAGCCGAGTGTCTCTTCATATGCTCTGAGATTGTGCCACTGGGCGCACAAAGTGGCTGTCCAGCTGCATGAGAACGTGTGAAACACTACTGACCTTTTGACTTGTGCTCCAGCTTCTGGCATCCCCCTGGCACTGGCGTCGCCAAGGATACGGTTCACGGTGACAATGGCGTTGGTCACTATGCCTTGCTGGACATCAACCTGACTCACCCCATCCGGGCCACCCAGCTTGCCATCTCGAAGTGGCTGAATCCACCAGAGGGGAGCAAGTCCGGCAAGGTCTCACCCACGAACCCAAAGCGCGTCGTTCACATCAGCAGCATCGCAGGCCAGGTACCCAACTTTGCCGCGCCAATGTATGCTGCTGCCAAGCACGGTGTCTCGGGGTTCATCCGATCGCTTGCGCCGCTGGAGCCCACTCTAGGCATTAGGGTCAATGGCGTCGCCCCCGGGGTCATCAGAACACCTCTCTGGACTGAACACCCAGAGAAGCTAACTTTTCTCGATGAAAAGCAAGATGAGTGGGTAGAACCAGAAGAGGTGGCGTTGGCAATGCTAGACTGTGTTGAGAGCACTGAAAAAGTGGGAGGCTGGGTGCTGGAGGTCCTCAAGAATGCTACACGAAATGTCGAGTGGAAGAACGATCGCGGACCTCAAGGACCGGGAGGCACGGTCAGCAATGCTGCTGTCAACACAGCTGAAGTCTTTGGCTGGCTAGCTCAACCTGGCTGGGGAGTGTCCAAGTGAACCTAGGAACGTCACCCGACGAGCAACGGTGGTACCAGGACGACCTCTATCATCCCACCAGCACGTCCCGATTAGGTAGAGCTGCGTTTCTGACTGAGCTCACAACCAGGAGACAGAAACGTTGTAGCATAGCAAGCGAAGCATCATTACTGACCCTCAGATTCCCCTCGAGCTGCTTAACTCACCGCATGAGCAAGACGAGCCTTTCAATGCGAATCTGCACCTCTTGTCACGTGGAGAGCGCGCCAACTATCCTGGCCGACTCCCTCGGATCGTCGGCGGCAACACACTCACTGACAGCACCATAGATTACGAGTCGCTGCGGACCATGCAGGGGTAACGATAATACAACATGCAGTGTGCTCATCATGCTCGGAAGTCTCGGAGCATATGTCGCTTCTGGCACGGACCACAATGCCTCTTTGCCCATTTCCCCCATTTCCAGGACGAGTCCGGATTTGCTCCATCAGCAGCTCGCATCGAAGCTTCAGGTAGCGACTGACACGCTCGCGCTGCTGGAGGCACACTCGTCTGACAATAGGCAGAAAATCGCAGTACTCGAATGGGATCGGCGAGTTTGGTCCCTGTTTACAACAATAGATGGCACCGGTCAATTGCTTCCGCTCAATTACGACAATGCCAGCTTGCTTGGTAGGCGGCAAACAGACACGGCTGCACACGAGTCGACGGAAGAGCTGCGATGCCCCGAGTGCAGGATTTCACTCGCTGGACACGGAGGCTTTAGACTCGGAGTGATATCGTTCAGCCGATGGAAAGACTGCCCACCGCAACTGTGCTCTCGTCGCCGCAGATTTCCCTGGATTGGCGGAGGTCCACGTCACGATGCAAACATGATGGTAATGCAGTCAATTGTCACAACAATAGGATGCTGAAACTTTAATTCTATTCTAGATCCTACATTTTCTCCCATTGTGGAAACACTTCGCAACAATACAACACTTCGACTGCAGATCTGACAATGGCAGGTAAGTACTTGAAATGTCTTCTTCCATTTCCGGATCTCTTTCTTTGTGTTTCCTTCACAAACCTCAACTCCCCTTTGCACCTCTCATTCTACTCTCCACAACAACAACAGCAACCATGCCAACAGTGCAGGAGCTCGTCGCCGCTGGGCTCGGCACCCCAGCACAGAAGAAGGCAGAGGAGAAGCGTCGCCACCAAGAGCGGCGAGATAACGGCGGCGGGGTGGTGGGCTCGTCTGCAGGTCCATCTCGCTCTGCTCAAGGCGAGCAGCCAAGCCGCCTGGTCGGCACGGCAGAGCCCGGTATGTACACTCCACGTTCAGAGCCGCGTTGACCAAACACGCGCCTCAACCATGGCAACAAGCTTACATCATGTCTGCAGATGACCTGGAAATATCCAAATTGCGCAATCAGGTCGATGCGCTCAGAGACGTCAGCGAAGATCTCTACACCAAGATTGCCGAGCGCGACGCGAAAATTGAACTGCTCGAGAAAGAGCACAACAACACCAAAGATGAATTGCGTAGCAAGCGGCAAGAAAACGGCGGCGTCAACCAGAACCTGTCCGCGGTCGAGAAGGCCTTGAAACAGACCGAGGAGGAGTTGGAGAAGGAGCGTGCGGCGCACAAAAAGACCAAGAGCGAGCGTGACCACAACAATGCGCAGAAACAAGACTATGTCAGCTTGTCCAAATCACAGGACGTTGCGATCAAGGCCGACGCAGAGCTGCGCGACGAGCTGCGCAAAGACCTTGACAACGTCACCACCGACTACCAACATGCGCAGTCCATCATCGATGACCTCCACGAGCAGCTTGCGCAACAGGCGCGCGAGGCAGAGCAGGCGCGCGACTTCCTCGACATCATTCACCAGGAGCTCGACCAGCAATTCGAAGAGGCCAACGTGACACTCACCCCAGACACCTTCGCCAAGCACATGAGCCACCTCTCCGGTCTCGCGACCAACAACCGACACGCCTCTGGTACCAGCAACACGTCTTCGCAGCACGATGGCACACACCGCTCCAGCCGGCCCGGTACTGGTCAACGCAAGGTCTCGATGGCCCAGGAGCTCGCCAACGTCAATGAGTACGACGAAAGCAGCGACGAAGACCGCTCGAGCACTAGCAACGACCTTCAAGTCAACAAGCGTCGATCACAGTCCGAGAGAGACAGCGTCGCCACAGCATCCATCAACAATGATGCAGAGAAAGAGCAGAGCATACAGGCGCAGGTTGAGCAGGTTGAGAAGCTCAAGGCAGAACACCAGCGCGAGGTCGAGAAGCTGCGTGACCAGCTCGATGCACAGCAGAAAGAGGTCGCCGATCTCAAAGACGACATTGTCATCAAGCAAACATACCTCGAAAAGTCCGCCGAAGAGCTCGAGAGGGTACGCGACGAGCGCGTCAGAGCCGCGAATGGATACTCCGTCCAGCAGAACAACCTCACACACGACCAAGTCACCAAGCACGACGCTGCTACGCAGACTCCAGCCGTGGAGATTGTAGAGCCAAAGTCCGAAGAACAGCCCATCGCCATCACCAAGCCAGCTTCTCCCGCTATCACCAAGCCAGCTGCTCTTGCCGATCTCTGGGAGGCTCTCAAGCACTCGCCAACCTGGCTGCAATTTCTCTTCGGTCTCTATTCGTTGCTCCTGCTCTACTTCGGCTTTTCGGGTTGGCTCAAGCTGGATGCCACTCATGGTCCTCCGCTTGACAGGTTCCGCTACAACCAGGCGAGGTTCGCAACTATAGGCTTCTGGTCTCAGCTCGAAGGCCTCATCGGCTACGACAGTCGACTGCTGGGCTGACACACAGCATATCCTTCACAATCAACAGCACGGCAACACCAGCCGGTAGCTCGACTCTGACATCGACAGACATTACGAATTCATGACGGGCACATGCAGGCGGACACTTGTTTCGAGCGATGATACCCCATATACCCTTATCCGCTGAAGCATAGCTAGCATGTCACGCTGGCGAGCAGCTCCTTACTATAACTACTACTTTATCAAAGCAGTGACGTTGCGCGAGTTTTCTCATCGTTCTTCGTTATTTGCTACCTTGACCTCTTCTCTTCTGATCAAGATCTGCACTTCCACCGCCTCAACTGCGACCAAACAGCTGGTGGTGTTGACTTCAGCATCGATGACAGTCCACACAATGTCGGTACGAGTTTTAACGCTCTCCGCCCATTCAGTCCATCCCATCCAGTAACGGCCTGAACCCCAGCCTCTATTGGCAGTCCATGGGGAATGTTCGATGAGGTGGCAACTCGAGACTGCACTTTTCTCGCAGATCTCACGGAAAGATAGTTGTGACTTGGCCAAAAGGCACAGATGGCAGAATGTCCACGTTGCCGCCATTTGGGGACAGGCGAGTATCCGCCGTCACGTTCTCCGCTCTTGCCTTGGATCGGCTAGTTGCTCCGTCTTCGATAGTTGAACAACGTCCATAATGCATGTGAGGTCCTCGATGAAAGTCGCAGTGGAAGGGAAGAAGCCAGGAGGTCATGCGGCTATATCCCAGGTCGACTCAGCGTTTGTGGACAGTGAAGCTTGTAGGAGACAGCTCAGAAATCCTGCACACCCGTCTCGCCACTCGGCGGTCCATCACCCACAAACTCAGGCGTCTGATCATCGATATACTGCTCGAGCCTCCTTCTCTCTTCTTCCTGGCGATCGTCAAACTCCTCATTCTCATCAACAGTAGCATAATCAAAGTCCCCATCTTCGCCTTTTAGAAACCGTTGAGTCATGATGTCCACCCATCTCGTCCACGCACTTTCCTTATCAGTGGCTTCTTCATCCTGATCAATGGCCAGAATGTGACCGTCTGGCGCGCGCTTGTACGTGACCGCACCACTCGAGTCTGGTCGAGAAAGGGCTTCAATCTTCGCCTCGCTGCGCACGAGATCGGCTTCCAAGACACCAGTGTAGCCTCTCTGACGGCCTTCCTGTTCACGCTCTGCGGCACTCTGGAATCTGCGAACCAGTCTGTCGTAGAGGAGAGGATCTAAAAGGCGATTTGAGTTGGTTTCTGATGTTTTAGAAAACCAAGGAAATCTTAATGTTTCTTTTGTGCCTACCTGTGAGCTCGAGATCTGCGGATTTGAAGTATTCTGGGTGAAGGTCTATGTAGCGCTTTCGTCGATTCTTGACGACTATGCGACGATTTGTGATGGCGTCGCTTTGCTTCTCTGTTGGCAGTGCTGGCCGCATCGCTAGTGATTGTGGTGGCGCGGCCATGTCTTCTGGAAAGCGAGGCATAATGTGGCAGACTTCACAAGTTGGTGCAACAGCTTGTGTCACGGTATTCGTGAAGCTGATGCTTCTTGTGGTGTTGGTGAATGACGAAGCGAGAGGCCGTGAGAGACGAGCGACTTGCACGATCCGCCAACGGGAACAATGCCCAGCCACTAGTGCACAATCCCTGTCGAACATCGGGGCAGTCGTCCAAAGGAGCAAGTATACAAAACTGGTGAACAAGCCTACAAGTTGAGACATGTATATCAGGCAGGATATCGTCACAACTATAGCCTCGTAGAATGCGTCCGCAGACTATAGATTTACGCCGCTATATAAAGACAAGAACAATGCGCCGAAATTGCTGCGCGCCACGCGGTGGTCCTCGTGCACATGTCCAAGGGTCATTAACCATCACCTGCTTCCACGTACCTGGGTTCATCTGAGCGATGATGCCAGTCCTTCCAACTCAGGCATCTTTTCAGGAGATGACGCCAAAATTCGTGTGCATCTGATGCAGCTTTCCATCATCCAAGATGTCTGCGCTGCGTGCACACTTACCATCATCTCACACAAGTGCAAGGCTGTTCACGTCCATCGCTGCTGTCGCTGGCCTAGCCAGGTACTGTACGAACCATGATCCGAAAGCGCAGAATGATGGGATCGCGGGGAAAATGTTGCCCGGCAGTAAGTTGGACGACGACAGCGAAATGGACCACATAACGTCGACGAAGTTGATCAAGCACGTGGCTAGGAATGCCATGTAGCCAACAAGGAGCTTGGTAAACAAGCGTTGATGGTGCAACGAGGTTCTGCTCCTGATGTCAGCCCAATTGTAGCGAACACTGGTTCCGGATGTACCTACTTCAACAGCCAAATGTAGAGCAGGATGTCGGCGAAGTGGATTATAAGCCACAAGAGTACGAACCTGGGAGCTGTCAGTGGACGATGCACATGCAAGTCATCTGGTTGATATACGTACAGATCGCTGGAGCTGTTTCCGACGGCAGGATCGAGCATGATCAGCCCCACACCACAGCCTACGACGATTGAGCACATCGATGTGTAGGACTTCAGGCCGGCGAGTGGCAGAGCTGTGGCTGACATGACGTAGTTGGCTCCGGTTGTTGATTTTCGAATACCCTTTCAGGTAACTTGTTGGTAGACTTCCTTCCTTTAGCAGCGTATGCTGTGCACACTCAATAAGTCCCACAGGCTGCCGATGGGTCCGCCGGGGTGCGACTAGCCGTGTGCTCGATCGTCTGGGGTAGAATGCAGGCTTTGTTGAGCGAGCGTCGACCGCCAAGAGTTTGCACCAGTCGAACGACCGCCAGGAGCTGATGACCTCTGAAAGTCAAGTGAGAAGCAAGGCCGCAGTGGCAATGCTGTCCCTTCTGCGCAGACTTGGCAGGGAAGGGTTTGGTGGGAGTTCTCGCTCAGCAGATTGCGCGGTGCTTTGTTAAAGGTGATCCTGAAGCAGGAGGGGCGGGCGGCCCGAGACGACGACGTGCAGAGAAGCAGAAGACCTCCAGAATGCGATGTATCGGTGTGTTAATATTGTCGACTTGGCCCGTTGAAGAATTGCTGTGGCGAAGAAGACGGATCAAAGATAGAGGTCGTAGGACCCAGGACTGACTCCCTTTGGTTAACGGCACAGACTTGCCGTGGCGCTGGTCCAGCACGGTGCAGGTTGGTATGGTTGTGGTAGGGGAGCGTATAAATTCAGACCTCGATAAGATGTCTGCGAGAAAGATGTTGTCAAAGGCAATGTTGAGGAAGTGCGGCGTCAGAAGAGGATAGTGTTGGTCAGAAGTGAAAAGGTGCAAGCCAGAAAGATGAAACCTCCGGCAGGGACAGGGAAGTAGGGACGTGAAAGACGTCGGGGCGGCTCACACACGTTGGCTGGCCTTTTCTTCGAGGAAGACGGGAGTATGCGGTGTCGTGCGGATCTGTTACTGCAGCGGCGTAAAGGTCGCAGATATTGCATCCAGAACATGTCCCAGAGTCTGAAGCCTTGAGAGGGTGACTTCGTGTTCAGGTTCATTCATTCCGTAATTTTTTGTCTCGTGTGGCTTGTGCCGAGCAAGTTAGGCCGATACCAGGTGTGCACGATGCGCCTCTTGCGCGGACATCAGCCTGTCGGCAGGTGTACACGCCTCTAGCGCATCAGCACATATCGAAAGACTGTTGCTTCCATATCTTGTGGAAGTTTGCTTCAGCGCCCATTTCATTAGCAAACGGATCGGAATACTAGGTGCATAGAATCCTTGCTGGAATCATGCCATGGAGGAGATTTGAGCGTCTACTTCATACGCTTGTGGTACCGCTCTCGAGTCCTATAGCTTGCAGCTGATTCCCGCAGTGCTTGCGACCTGAAATCCCCAAAGGCGCGCGATACGACAAACGACTTCAGCAATGGCAAATGCAGCGAAGTGTGCTCTTTGCGCAGAGTGCGTTCAATCGGACGTGGGCAAACCGGCACCAAATTTCTTCATACGAGCGCTCCTGATAGCGGCTCTGGCGCTGGTGTGCCTCTTCAGTGCTGCGACAGCAACATCGTATGTTCGTGGAGTTGAGCAAAGGCGCGCAGCGACAGCATCGAGTGCGCAGGTGGGGACGGTTCTCTGCGATTTCTCCCGCTCGAGGCTGACATTCACCCTCGCAGGAATCGCTGGCGGAGACAATCATCTTCGACGATCGTACATGCGCAGGGCCAGCCAGCTTCCTGGGCGCCAGCGCTGCCTACAGCATTGCTGTCACGGCCCTACACGAGCTTCCTGCTTGCCACACAGCGCGCCACATTGGACTGGCGGGCGGGGCGTTGACGAGTCTCGCGAGGTGGGCAGCGTCCGGGGAGGATGGCCTGGTGGCGGTCATGTCCAGCATACCGGCATGTCTATCGACCGCTCTGGCGCTGGTCGCGTTCGGCGAGCTGGTGTTGGTCAGAACGGGGGCAGGCGCGAAGGGTGGCACATTTGGTGCGCGCGGCAGGAGCAACGCAGAGACTGATGAGAAGACGGCAGGCGGCAGTGTACAAAGTTCTGCTCAACCACCGCGGTCGATGGATAGCGGCACGACTAGCAGCATGGCGGACCAGGATACGTTGCTCATAGACTACCCGTCGCTGGCGGGTGCGTGCGAAACTCTGTGAGACAACTAGCGCAACGTCTCCACATTGTCTTTTCTCTACTTCTATCTTCATCGACATCGCACTTCACACTCCGTACATGCACATCCGCGTTGCCTCAAAGACGACGCGGCGCCGGTGGACCCAGATCATCTCCGTCGTCGTCTTCGGCCAGCACAAATCGATCCAGTTCAGCACCTTCCTCGCCGGCGTTGTTGCCATCCTGCTCTTGCTCTGGTTGTGCGCGCCCGCGCTCCATATCATTATCAGGCTCTTGCTGCCCTAAGGGATACAGCTTGGACACAATGTCTGGCCGCCACATGCTCAATGCGCCCGCGAACCACACCGACAGGCTCAAGATGAACGGCAGCCATCGCAGCCAGTCTTGCTCGGCCCGGGTGAAGACCAGAAGAATAATCGCGGTCAAGAGTAGTACAATGACGAGATACCTGCCCGGGCTCCACGTTAGCATCTCTGACCAAGGATGACAATGGCTGCACATACGCATGGCGAATGGCTGGCGTCGCCTGAGCCACCTGACTGTAGATCTGTTGGGCAAAGCACAGTACTGCTATGAGCCAAATCGGACCAACGCTGCCTGCCATCAGCTTCGCCTCGCATGCTAGACTGACAGGAACCTACACGAACATCCAGATGGACGCTACGCCACCTGGAACGCCGAGCTGAGCGTCAATATAGAAGCACGCCCACACAACTCCAAGCGCGATGGCCAGAACGCCGGAGGTACGCGTTGGATGTCCGAAGATTGGCGTGATGAAGTAGTCGGTCAAGGCCTTCGAGACGGTTTCCACGAAAGCGCTGAAACAGTTTGCCATGGTGATTTTGGATGTGGTATCAGTGTATGTGAACGTTGATGTTTTGTAGGGAGATGGCGAATGGTTGCTTGACCACTCCCTCTCGAGGGCAAAGTCCTACTGGGATGGTGAATTCAGGAGCACGGTCAAGAAGCAGTTCTGGAACTTGAAGAACAAACGCAATGACGAAATCGCCGCAGCAATGCCTCTCCTGCTGCGCACGATGCGGTGCCTCTGGCCCGGCTTACGAGCGGACAGCCCTCACGTGCTTTCGTTGACTAAGAACTTGCTGAGGGCGCTGTCTACGGCTGATAGGTCCTCGCGTCGACGCGGCCGCTAAGATGTGACACCACACCGGAGAAGGGTGAGAACGTGGATGGACGCCACCATGCACTGCCCATCCAGCTGTCCGCCCTCCTGCTTCTCTTTTTGCCTTCTTTTCCCTTCATACATCATCGCTCAGCCTCAAGCTCAACATTCACGCATCGGATAGTCAACGATCTGGAAGCACCTCGAGGTGAAGTTCGTGGTCTCTTCCGTGGTTCACGAACTTTTATTGATACACATATTTCAGTTCGGCGTGCTCAGGACACATGTCATGGCGGATTTCCGCGTCGCGTTCATCAAGGCCCATCCTATTGAGGCTGCAGGAATCGTGTTCAGCGCCTGCGAAATCTGCGCTCGTGCTTATGCTCTGGGGACAGCGCTGCTCACTTTGCATCGAGAGTCCTCAACAACCACACCTCGTCAACACGACCTGGGAAGGTCTCTAGCTCAAAGCGGGGCAATACTTGGTGCAACTTCAGCTTCCTGGATTCTTGGGACTTACGACCAGGGCCTTACCAGTCGGTTGCAGCAGTTTTGCAATCAGACGGCAGACAGTTCAAGAAGTCGACATATCTCGTGTGTTCCTGGTATTATGAGAGCAGAAGTGCTAGCTAAGAATGTTAGTAAAATCCACTCGCTATTGGTGAATCGACTGACCAGGGACAGGCGACGTCGAACCTCGGGCAAGTTTCTAATGGTATTCCGGACGCACTGAGAGACCCCACACCAAGCACTTTCTTCGTAGCATGTATCGTTTACAGTGTTGCAGTGGTCTTCTACCACCAGGAGCACAAAGAGGACGACAGGTTTCAGGACGTGATTCTGTGCGCAGGAATCATTGTTATTGTCGGTGTAGCTATTGGGCTTCACGTTCCACTACAGCAGCTCGTCCTTTCACAGATTCCATGGGCGATCAGCATTCTGCTCATAGTGAGCTCTCTTGGCCATCGTGCAGGCCGTTGGGCAGGCTCTCGATGTGCGTCCCGAGGGAGGAAAGCTCCAAGCGATAACGACGAAGAGTACCACTTCCTGGAGGGTCAGGACTCAGGAGGTTCATCATACGTCGAGAAAACATGAGCCGACTGGCTTTGGGTGATCGGATGCTCCTGACAGTAGTCATTACGACGATTGTTTTCTTTTGTTGGCCGAATGCGGATCTATGACCTAGCTATGCAAGTGTGTACAAAGGGTACTACTTCGCTAGCTGACAACCAAGACATATTGCGCTCTGCCTTCTTCACTCCCTCTGTAAGCCATGTGTCGTGTTGACTAGCTAGGCGGGATATACTTTCTCGTCTCTCTCCGTTGCTCAGCCTGGCCCATACTTCCCTGCGTCTTGGAATCTGTGCCACAAGCCGTCTAAGCTTAAGCACAGTCTCGACCTGCGTATGTAGCATGCTTACCGAGCCCTATTGTGAGAGATGGACAACCTGAGCAAGAACTCACCGATTATAGCACGTTAAGACGCCAAGACGCTAGTGCATGATAATCTTCGACGAAGATCGGGGGCAGCCCTCCTCTCTTGTTGACACTCATCTGTGTCTATTGGCTTCTTGTGGCACATGGCGATTCTGGACTTTATTTTGCGTGGCTTCACTGGAGGGATTGCTGAGGACCACGTTCCGGAACATCAATTGTAAAAACTCACACGTGTCTCGAATTTCTTCTGTACAGACTGGCAAGATGCCGCCGCCATATCTTCCCTCGCGTCTGGTGGTTCCTGCTCTCCAGCGAGGTGTGTGCGCGGCATCGCGAAGACTCAGCAGCAGATATGCAATTGTCCCGCGAAGACATGCTTCAACCTTTCCTCCAGCCGCGGCAAAGCAGGCAAAAACAGGACCTACTTGGTTCGGAGGCGTGGTGTTTGGCATCGGAATTGCAGCCAGCATCTTCGCAGCATCTTTCGCCTACAGAGCCATACCGCGTGAGATAGCGTATGCAGACCGAGCACAAATGCTCAGCGCCGCCAATGAGATCCTTTCTGCCTTGGGAAAAGATGCCGTCTCCTTCGATGCAGATGTGATCGAGCACCATGGCCGATCCGACTGGTCGACTTCCAACACGACAGTGCGTCCCGTTGCTGTCGTGTACCAGAGAAGCACTGACGACGTGAGCACGATTGCCAAGACGTGTAGCAAGTTCAATGTTCCGATGGTTCCTTTCGGCGCAGGATCGAGTGTGGAGGGCAACTTCTCCTCGCCACACTCTGGCATCTGTGTTGACTTTACGCACATGGACGCAATCATTGCCTTCAGGCCTGAAGACATGGACGTCACCGTACAGCCAGGAGTCAACTGGGTCGATCTGAACAACAAGATCGCAGACAGTGGATTGTTTCTACCCCTTGACCCGTCGCCGACTGCGCAGGTAGGAGGAATGGTCGCCACGAACTGCTCTGGTACGAATGCAATGCGGTACGGTACCATGAAAGACTGGGTGGTAAACCTAACAGTGGTTCTTGCGGATGGACACGTCATCAAGACTAGAAGACGACCTCGAAAAACTTCCGCAGGGTATAACCTCACTTCTCTCTTCGTGGGCGCCGAGGGAACAATGGGCATGGTCACAGAAGTCACACTCAAGCTTGCGCCCATACCGCAAGATACGAGCGTCGCGATCGTTTCGTTCCCTTCAATCAAGGAGGCTGCCACAGCAGCTAGCAGCATCATCCGCTCGGGAATCCAGCTCGCGGCACTCGAACTGATGGACGATCTGCAAATGCAAGTCGTCAACAGGCACGGCAGCGCTGCAGTGCGCAAGCGGAATTGGCTCGAGGAGCCGACCTTATTCCTAAAGTTCTCGGGCACCACCGACGCCATCAAGAGCGATGTGAAGCGTGTCGCCCAGCTGATAAAGCCGCACCACCCGAGAGATTTCATCTTCGCAAAGAACGAGCAGGAGAAACTGGATCTGTGGGCCGCGAGGAAAGAAGCTCTCTTCACAATGGTCAATACTCGGCCCGAAGGAACTGAAATCTGGTCAACAGACGTCGCAGTCCCACTCTCTCGACTGGCAGATATCATTGACATCACCAAGCAAGATTGCAACAAGTTGGGACTCTTTGCTTCTGTCATCGGACATGTCGGAGACGCTAATTTCCACACTGCCATGCTCTACGACCCGAAGAACTCTGGACAAAAGGCTGCAATGGCAAAAGTCGTTCATGATATGATGGATCGAGCCTTGGAAATGGAGGGCACGGTTTCGGGCGAGCACGCCATTGGGATTGGCAAGAAAGACAGTCTGGTGAACGAGTTGGGAGTGGAAACGATCGATTTGATGCGAACTTTCAAGAGGTCGGTTGACCCGAAATGGTAAGCACCTCACAACGTCCGCGGTCTTCTTGAAGCTGTACTGACCCGCGCGACAGGCTCATGAATCCAGGCAAAGTATTCGATCTGCCGTCACGCAAGTAGACATGTCCTGCTGCGCAAGCCGCACTTTTCCAGCGACTTCCACCCGCAGAGATGCATAGCGCTCCGTCGAGAGCCTTGCGGAAGGGTGGTAGCGCATCTGCTGCTTTTCAACGACAGTATTCCCACCATGTATAGTCGTGAAGGACAACAATATCTCAGCATACAAGTGAGCGTCTTACCAGGCGGACAATCCAGTTGAGATTCGACAAATTCGACGCGAATGCTACATCCATCAGCTAAAGTTCCACTTTACATCAGAGGCGATGGTGCCATGGACGACACGGACGGTCCGAGCATGCGGCTGTTTCTAAGCAAGCTACTGGATCGGCTGCCTTACGAAGAACATTCAAATCCAAGCAGTAAGCCCGTGACAGAGCTAGCAGCCATACCAAACGGGGACTCGCTTTAACAACAGGCGTGCCCCAGAGAGACACGTTCTTTTTCACTCGGTCAAATTTGACTCGTTCGATTCTACGTAAATGGGTATCCAAGATCTCAAACCTCCAACGCCCCTCAAACAGGCTCTACGGTTCTGTTGCCAGTGCTTTCCCGCACTGAGCTCCCAGAAATAGGAACGCCGCCGTCCACTTCCGCAATTCGAAGCTTGTTGATTGCTTCAGACATGCACTTCTCGATGGGAGAGCTTCTGCTGCTGCTCGCTGGGCGACTGCTGATGGGCTCTGCCAGCATGGGAAGAGTCACTTCCGTCGCGCCTAGCGTAGCTCTAATATCCTCAAGCAATAGATCCATTGGGCAAAAGTATGTGCGGCCAGCACGAGCAGCTAGGACATGTCCGCAGACTCTGCCGTCCTCATTACTGATGATCCACGCTCCAGAATCGCCGCCGACACCGAAATTGCCAGCCACTGTCCAGCTAGCAGAGTATGTGCTTCGTCCATGTATCTTCACGAGCTCCATTGTGCTCGATACGGTGCCGTGACCTAGACCACTAGTACGGCCAAGACAGTGTACTTTGGCGCATGCAAGATCATCAGTTGTCCGTATTGAGGTAGGGAACGAGTTGCCCTTGCGGTCGCTGCGGCCGTGACAATATCGCGTGCCGCCTTTGATGACGTTGTATGGCTGAACACGAGGCGGGACCAGCTCAAACAGAGCCCAGTCAATTTCTTGGGGCAGTGATTGACTGATACTCTTGAAACCACCTTCCAGAGATTTTGCCGTCCGTCGGAGTCCAGATGAAGCGTGCACTTGACCAAGTCGATACGACAAGAGGTGGTCTTCATCAATGCCCGAATCCCCTTCATCGTCGTCCTCTTCTTCGGCGTGTAAATCGAGATCGATGGCATCGTCAAGTGCTGGTTGAGTTATGGCAATCTCTTCCATGTCGCCAGGTAGGATCCCAGGACAGTCACCAGCATCGTCGCTTGATGTCATTGGTATATCGTCCGATGAATGTGCCGAGGGTGGACGCACTGTACTCAGGTCGTCCTCCTCATCCGACCCTTCGGAACTGCCCAGACTAGACGAATCCGAGTCATCATCTGCGCCATCTTCGCCGTCATTGTCAGCGTCATCGCCATCATCAGAGTCTTCTTCGGGCTCGAGCATGTGATGAACACTCATGCCAAATGGATGGCCGTCTACCATGACAACACCGCCAAAAGATACTGGAGGCAGATGCTCGTCGTACCTGTAGGCGCCGATCGACGCGCCACACATGGGTTGCTCTTGGTAGTCGGGATTGGCAGCCTTTTCGACATTTGGGTCGCGCCAGGGCGCCATGCTTCGATGAGTATTGTTCGCGTCAGATGCTGCGCGCTCTTTCCTCGATCTTCGGCATCGCCTGATCACCTCCTTCTTCACGCGAATGTCGTAGATGCTAGGATCGTACTTGAGGTGCCTTTTGAGACAATGCTTGACCTTTGTTGTCGAACTGCAGCCGACAATGATCGTGGGTCTCGCCGTCTCTCGCGTCTCACCGTATGGTGCCAACCTGATGGAGCTAGATTCAGCCAAGCCCTTCAGGGCCTTCTCTGCTAGTGTGAGAACCTGGTAGCACATGGTACTCTGCCAGTGGTCGAGAATGTGCTGAGGCAAGGTGACATCGAGGAACTCTTCGCGTTTCGTCCTGCCATGTCGATCGCGCTTGATGCCTGCGTGTTCCTGAGTGGCCTCGCGCGCCCTCTGAGCAGCTTTGCACTCTCGCCACCTCTTTTGTATCAAGGTCACTCTGCGTTTGAAATCGTTGAAGGACGGCTGTGTTGTGGCCTTCAGCGCATCCCGCACGTGGTCGCGAGCCTCAGACAGACTCTGCCGTGGTGAAGCTTGAACCGCTCTTGCGAAGCTTTGTTGTAGTATAGGCGGCGCAACAGCAGGCTCGACTGTGGCCGATGCGGGCAGCGTGTGATGCCGATATGGTGCAGCAGCCGACTTTCTGGACAGAGATGTGTTGTGTGTAGACTCCACTGGCTCAGACATCTGTCTTGTGAGAGAACTGACTTCGGATGGGCGTCTTATTTCCTTTCGCTTGATGGACCGGTATGGTAGCGCTGGTGATGACGGCTCCGAAATCAGCTCGGACGCCGGTATCAACTCGGTCGAAGAGCCGACATCGTCCAGCAGACAGCACCGCTTGAGGAACTGCAGAAGCAGTCCATGAGTGCCTTCGGCGGTAAGTCTCGAGCTGTCGGTGTCGTCTGAGAGGCGCAAGCAAGTCTCCACTGCGCGCATGTAAGCTGAGCCGCACTTAGAAGCTAGCTTGGGGATCCAGATCTTCTCGATTCGCAACTTGAAATCAGCAAGAGTGTACTTGGGTTTGTACAAGTCGCCGATGGGAGTCCATAACCCGATCTCGAGCAGTATCAGGCCGAGTCCGTACAAGTCATATTTAAGATCGATAGGAAAGTCTCGGTTAGTGCTGGGTTCGTCCAATGGGTGTCGGTACACATTGAAGTCCACTGTGCGGCGAGCACCTTCAATATTGCACTTGGAGAAGAGGTCGAACGAAGCCCAGAGCGGCTTCCTGAGCTGCTCTAGTCTGTTCGCCTCGGTATCGTTGGCAGTGGTGGTGAAGATGATACTGCTGCTGTTGATGTTGCCGTGCGCCAATCGACAGGCGTGCAAGGAGTGCAACTGTTCTGTCAGGCGTAGTGCCATGCGGAATCTGTGTTCTAGTGCTGGGGCAGCCATTTCAGTTGCTGAGCTCTGAGCTTTGTTGCCTTTTTGTACGAGCTTGAGCAAGCTCAAGGGTGCAAGCGGCGCGGCCGTCACACCAGGCTGCAATTTGTCTTGAATAGCATAAGGTAGGTCGTATACGAGACCAATGCGTGGTTGATCAGCGTCCTCAAAGTAACCCAGTAAGCTCAAGTTGATGGTAGACTCCGCCCGCATAGGCTGGAAGCAGGCAGCCAAAGCCTCTAGCCGTTGCAAGGGCGGCGGCACTCCAGTCTGGCGGTAGGTCGCATCGTAGTTGGCGTATTCCACAAGAACCGGGACCTCGGGAGCAGAGCTTGCGAGTACCATTTGGATGCTTTCTGAAACACCCTGCCTGGCCAACAATGCTACCAGCCGAGTCGTGGACGGCACGCCAACTGCCTTATACGGAGGCGGGCCCTCGGCTGGCAGTCTGATTGCAGAGGCCTCGATTCTAGCTGGGAGGCCGGCATAAGGGGATAGGAATGGCTTGGAGAAGGCCGGATTGACGAGGGTCGTTTCGGAGGAGTTGAATGTTTGGTTATTGTAAATGGCTTTGCGATCTTGCTTGAGCTTACTCGTGCCGGCGTGCTCTGTCAGATTCGGTGGTACGGTATCGAACTGCGGGTGTTCTCCCCGTGCAAGTGCTCGTCGTGACTGTGTCAGATCGTAGAGAGTGTCGATGGACGTTGTAAGGTCACGTAGTAGGTCCTCATAGCGTGCCTCGTCGAAGACGGCCGGTTTCTGGGGCAAGGCCTCGCCTTCCTTGGCCAACGGTAGGCTTGCCGACTTGATTCTTTCAGCCTCTTCGGTGACCTCGTGGATGTTCGTGAGTACGCTCTCGACGGTCTCTGTCAGACCAGCCTTGGCAACCGACTCGTCGATTTTCGCATCGGGTCCCTTCTCGTCGCTCCATTCCAGACCCCAAGTAATGAGGCGATCTTTCTGAATGCGGTACTTCCGGTGCAGAGAGGCGAACTGAGCATTCGCAGTCGACTGCACCTGCAAGCTGGCAAGCGCACTCTTCTTTGCGTCCGAGTACAGTTTAGATAGCCTTGCGGTGCGCGGCATCGCCGGATGTGCTGCACGATACCCTTCCATGGTGGTGAGGCCGCAGTAGCATAGTCCTCGATGGCAACAATCTCAGTGAGGGTCGTCTTCAAAGTAGAGCTCGACAGTTGACGCTGTCACAGCATGTCATTGTACGTAGGTGAGTGGATTGCAGGATCTTCGCGTCGTGTGTAAAAAGTGCAGATGCAGACCTCTGAGGTTCTGATGCTGCAGCCTTCGGGTCTCGAATGTCGCTGCCTGTTCAGTTCAGCCACAGGGTCAGATTTTGCCAAGGAAGCCGAGGCGACTAACTCATCGACCGAATGTTTCTACCGACGCCTTGCTTTCGCGATTTGCAAGTCAGTGTTCTTTGAGGGACATGTTACGGAAATGACACGTTGTGTGTGAATCGTTCGCTCATAGAAAATCATCATGCGATTGCAAGCCACTTCGCCACGCTATGCTGAAAAAGGCTCGATGCACATCTGTTACATTGGATATATCTACATTCGCCGGCTGCCTGGCTTTTGCATGTCTCGTCCAGTCTCACATGAGCGCAAGCTGTGGCTAGTGAGTGACTGTGCGAGGATGTCCCGAGTACGAAGCAGTGTCAGGACATCAGCAGCCTACAGTCCAGCCTGCTGGCTGGAGGCAGATGTGCCCTGCTATTCGTGTCTCGTGCGTTTCCACGATGGACATTTGCGTTGCCAGGCAAACACAGCAATCAGGAAAGTCGCTCACAGTCTCTCTATCCGGCCGCTCTCGTGTTGAGAATTAGCGCCACAATCAAGCTATGCAGTGTTAGCTTCTTCTCGTGTGTAGAGCCCAGGTAACGTGGACGAAAACGTACCCGTAAAGTCCCAACACCTCGCCGAAGATGAGGATGAGCACCATGCCGACAAAGATCCGTGACTGCTGCATGTACGCGCGTACTCCCTGTAGTCTCCTGTCAGTCTTTCCCCTGGTCCCAGACGTGATCGCGACCACGAACCGCATCTCCCACTACTCCTATCGCATAGCCTGCTGCCAGTCCCGTCAGGCCCACTGACAATCCACATGCCAGGTGCATGCACCCATTGTATAAGCTGTAGTGCATTGCGGGTGGCGCCTTCATGTTTCCTGCTATTAACACCGCTACGACGAGCGCGTAGACGGCGATGATTCCCGACATGACGACGGGGATCAGAGACTGCCAGCAGAGTGAGCATGTTGTTGTGCGTGTGCGGCCTGGTAGATGCACCTCCTCCCGCATACCTTCATAATCAGATCTGGCCTGAAGACACCAACATTTGCAATGCCGATGCCCGATTTTGCTGTGCCGTATGCTGCACCCATGCCTGTAGACTGTCAATTCCAGACCTCACGGGAGATGTGCTGCGCGTGGGAGCCGTACAGCCAAAGATCATTGCGAAGGCGATGCCCGCCATACCCAAGAACGGCGCGAACTTGGGCGTCAGCTCGGACGGCAAGGAGAGGTCCGCCATGGTGGCGGTGGAGTGGAAGGGGGTGTTCGGTCGTGGAGTCGGGCTCAGCGCGAGCACTCGGGGCGGCGGTGATGATGGGTAGAACAAGGAATAGTAGACGCAGACAGAGGGAGCTCTCGATGCATCAGATGCTGCACGGACATCACATCACGATCCACGGTTCTTGGCAGCGTGGATAGAGTCGACCTCTACCTATTGAGGTTCAGACAGATTGACCGACCGACAACATCACCTCCTCCTCCTGGCATCTGCCCACCTCCCCCCAAACGGCACTCGGGCTCCATTGCGTCTTGGCGGCGGATTGACTGTTCTGTTCTGTTCTGCTCTATCGCGAGCTCGGCATCTCCCCGTCGTCCTTCTTCTCCGCCCGCTGCCACGTCCTGTGCTCCTCGATTCCACCCATCCCCTCCCGGAGAAGCGCGTCCACCGCCGCTGCCGACGCGCATATCACTACCCGAACATCATCATCTTCCGCTCCGCGACGTCGCCGCGTTGAGGCTTGCCGAGACCGACCGCAGCAGTCTCCGCTCGTCTCTGCTCCCCGACTCTGCGGCCAACGAGGTAGGCCCCGGATGGGCCGCCAGCAGCACTAGAACGACTAGCAGCATCGGCGGCAGCGCGCTCTGCTCACCCTCCTCCTCCTCCTCCTCCCCTCCCCGCCGTCGACATGGCCCACCAGCCAGGCCGTCAATATGTCCGCAACACGTCTGCCGAGATCAACCCCGCGAGCAGCAACCAGCGAGATGCCGCCTTCTCCAACATCTTTGGCGCTCCGCCGCCCTCGGGACGCAGTCAGACAATGACCAGCGGCGCGCCGATGCTCCCGCAGGACCGAGCAAACACCATGTCCGCTGCCACGCAGCAATATATGCAGCAGCGAGCTCCCCCCGTCAGGCCGGGCCAGTTGCCGAACGGCTATCCTCGACCGCCAGGCTCCGCAGACGGCGGCATGAACGGAGGGCAGCAGGCGTATGGCATGAACGGACCGGCTGCGCAGCAACGACGACCGCCGCCGCAGAACCTTCCACAGCCCATTCGTCCTGATCGCGTTCCCTACGGCATGCCCCAGCGCCTTGAACAGCGCGGGCCACCTCCGCCAGGCCAGTATCAGCGTTCCTTCACTGGACGACCGGGTGCGCCTGGGCCTGCGCTGAACACGGACTCGTTCCGATCGCAATCTCTTGCCTCAGTGCAGCGACCCACCTACCAGCCACCTGGCCCCCCACACCCGGCTGCGCCTGCACAGGCTTTTCGACAGCAGCCTTATATGAACCAGCATCTGGCCCGGACCACGGCACAGGGGCGCGTTGTGCCCGACAGGCCGCAAGACGAGCGCACGATGTCCATGTCCGCCTACAGCCGCGATGCGGACATATCGCAGACGATGAGTGGGAGAGTGATTCCCAATAGGAGACGGGAATCGGGAGACACCGACGTAAGCGGCTCGACCATGGCGAACGGGCACGCGGATCCACGAAATGGTTATGCAGGCACTGGACGACACCCCAGCAGCGGCAGCCATACGACGCAAGGCTCGCGAACAATGTCCATGGCGTCTACTGCGGTGTCGCCGAACGAACCACATCGCCAAGGCAGCATGCCCCGGTCAGATAGTCAGCGTACGGGAACAATGGTCGCGCAGAAACGACCTTCACTGGTCTATGGCGCCATGCTGTCGAATGTAGCATCGGCGTTTCGAGATCGAGTGCCCCTGAGAGATCAGATCAAGGACGGTTTGGAGTACAAGAACGCATTCACCGGCTTCGAAGCTGTCGAGCTGATTGCATATGTCATACGAACGTCGGATCGGAATCTGGCACTGCTCCTGGGTCGCTCGCTGGACGCTCAGAGATTCTTCCACGAAGTCACGTACGCACACCGCCTGCGAGATTCGCCCAACGAAGTGTATCAATTCAAGGAGACGATAAATGAGGAGCCACCCGAAGTTAACGGTGTCTTTACACTTTTGACGGAATGCTATTCGCCGACATGCAACCGAGACAACCTGTGCTATTCGATAGCTTGCCCGCGCCGCCTTGAGCAGCAGCAACGACTGAACATGAAGATCACTCCTGGGCTGAAGCGGGAAACTTCCCGATCGAGTTTGCACGACGAAGTGGACAATGAGCAGAAGCTCTGGATCAACACAGTCTCCAAAGAAGTCTCTGATAGTGTCAGCGAAAAGGAGAAGAAGCGGCAAGAGGTCATCTCGGAGCTCATGTACACCGAGCGCGACTTTGTCAAGGACTTGGAATATCTACGCGACTTCTGGATCAAGCCCCTGCGCCAACCCGAGCACTCGCCCATTCCCGAGCATCGCAGAGAGAAGTTCATCCGCACCGTGTTCTCCAATTGCCAGGAGGTGCATGCTGTGAATGCCCGCATGGCGCAAGCACTCACGCGACGCCAGCAGCAGAATCCAGTCGTGCGTAACGTGGGTGATATCTTTCTGGAATTTGTGCCACAGTTTCACCCCTTCATTCGGTACGGCGCAAATCAGCTGTTTGGAAAGTTTGAGTTTGAGAAAGAGAAGGGCTCCAACCCGGGTTTCGCCCGCTTCACCGAGCAGACGGAGAGACTGAAGGAGTCGCGCAAATTGGAGCTCAACGGTTACTTGACCAAGCCAACGACGCGGTTGGCAAGATACCCACTGCTGCTGGACAATGTGCTCAAGAACACTGATGAAAACAATCCCGACATGAAGGACATTCCGAAGGCAATTGAGCAGATCCGACAATTCCTAGGCAGAGTCAACGAGGAGTCTGGCAAGGCTGAAAACCACTTCAATCTCATGAGCTTGAACGCGCAGCTCAAATGGGGACAGATTCCCCACATGGACCTCAAATTGACCGAAGAGTCTCGACAATTGATCTTCAAGAGCAGTCTCAAGAAGACACCAACAGCCGAGCAGGCTGATGTCACCGCATACCTCTTCGACCACGCCGTACTTATTGTCCGCGTCAAAACGGTAAATAAGAAGGAAGAGATCCGTGTCTACCGCAAGCCGATTCCGCTCGAGCTGCTGCAGATTCGGGAAATGGACTATGTGCTCCCGAAGATGGGCATCGCGAAGCGCCCATCCTCCAGCATGATTCCGGGCATCGGTCGTGTGGGCGTGCGACCGCCGCCCAACGAGCAAGGCTATCCCATTACGTTCAAGGGACTCGGAAAGGGTGGCTACGAACTGACTCTCTTCTGCACATCGCCAGTGCAGCGCGAGAAGTGGATGGAGCATATCATGACGCAAAAAGAGAAGCTGTCCGAACGGCACAAGATCTTCACAATGGCTAAGCTTAACGAAGGGTTCTTCAATGCCACTGTGCGAGTCAACTGCTGCCGACCAATTGACGGCGGCAGGAAAATGGTCATTGGAACCGACTTTGGCGTTTACATTTGCGATCGGAAGCCCAAGGATGCATCGCACAAGCCCAAACGCATGCTGGACATCAAGCTCGTGACGCAACTGGAGGTGCTTGAACAGCACCAAATCATCATCGTGCTGGCCGACAAAGCCGTGTACAGCTTCCCGCTTGAGGCACTGGAAGACGAGAGCTCGCAGGCGCCATCGAAGCGTGGTCGTCGGATATGCCACGCCAACTACATCAACGCGGGGATGTGCAACGGGCAGACACTGGTGTGCTGTGTCAAATCCAGCTCGCTTTCATCCACGGTCAAGGTGTTTGAGCCCATGGACTCTATGACCAAGGGCAAGAAGAAGTCTGGCTTCGCCAAGATGCTTGCCGGAGGACAAGAGGTGCTGAAGCCTTACAAGGAGTTTTACATTCCGATGGAGAGCAACAGCATCCACTTCCTCCGCAGCAAGCTGTGCGTGGGTGGGGCCAAGGGTTTTGAGATTGTGTCGCTGGAGACACTTGAGACGCAATCGTTGCTGGATCAGGCCGACACTTCGCTCGACTTTGTGGCGCGGCGTGAGAATGTGAAGCCCATTTACATTGAGCGCAACACGTCCGAGTTTCTGCTCTGCTACAATGACTTTTCATTTTATGTCAACAAGAACGGGTGGCGAGCACGAGGCGACTGGAAGATTCTGTGGGAAGGGTCGCCGAATGCGTTTGCGACGTGGGGCGAAAAGTACATTCTTGCGTTTGAGCCCGAGTTTATTGAGATTCGGCAGAGCGACACGGGTGGCCTGGTGTGCATCCAAACGCACAAGAACATTCGATTCTTGCACCAGAGCACGAGAGAGGTGAGTTGTGCTAGATGGCATGATCCTGCATGGAGGATTGATTTACTGACTGACACATGTGCAGATCCTGTTCGCGTATGAAGACGAAGTCGGCGATGATGTTATTGCGTCTCTGGACTTTTGGGGCCGGCCGCAGTCGCCTCACGCTCCAGCAAAGTAGAATGCTGCTGGAGATGATGGACACGAGTATGGTGATGTTATCAAAGCACGAGAGGAGCCGGTTTCATACATGAGCAAGGGCAAAGGGCGGCGCGCCTTGTGAGGGTGTGGCATGGGATGCGGAGGGAGAGGAAGATGAATGCAGTAGAAAGAGGAATGTACATATATCGAGAGCGCATCTGAGCGTGCCGACGGGGATGAATTGCCACGAGGACGACTGCAACGACGGCGAAGAAGGCTTTGGCTTGGGTAGAGAGTGGAGGGGAGGGGAGAGAGAGAGGAAAAGAGAGAGAGAGAGAGAGACATGATTGATCAACAGACAGGCAAATGTACCTTGTCGATTGCTTGTGTCTTGTCCTATCCTGTGACGAAATTATCCCTGTACTTTGTGCACAAGCAAGACATTTGAAAGGCTTGTTTCTGCTGGCTGCCGCAGTTGTAATCGCCCTGTTGTGACTAGAGTGTTGTGGAATGTTTGTGCTTCTTTCGTCAATGAGATACAGTGAGCTAGGTGAAGAGTCGGCGTCGCAGAATAATGAGAGCAGCTCCTTGCTGACCCTTTCTTTGCGACTAGCAAGGAGGGTGGCGTAGTGCATGTGTCTATGTGTCTATGAACTTTTCCACAATTGTAGCACATGGCAATCGCTCGTCCTACATACATGTTGCAAGTTCTGTTACATATGTACCTGCTGCTGTATTTATGTTTCGGAGCACAGTACGTACAGTGATTCTTCTCACGTGATGAGAAGAAGGGGAGAAGAGCAATTGACTTTTCGGCGTTCTTCAGCCACGTTTAATAAAGTTGCAACGTTTGACGCGACGCTTTTGCGTGGGCTAATAAAATGTGTAGCAATTAGAGAAGTAGAAAAGGGGAGCAGAGCAGTAGTGTTACACAGAATCTAGTGTGCGCTGGACTGGATGATGTTCGGGGTCGCCGCGCGTATTTCTTCCTGGTAGTCTCCGTAGGTGAAGATGCATATGAGCTCGCTCATTCGTTCGTCGAGGGATTGATCGGCGTAAACATGGACGTCGCCGACTGCGAGTGGTTGGCCCACGCAATTGGAGTGGCAGCGGATGATGGACAGATGGATGGGTGAAGCCACTTAGGTGGACCGGGCATATACCTGATAGACTAGACAGTCACAACAAGATGGAGATCTCCCCAAGCGGCCGTTTTGGGAGGACGAAAGCTGAAAATCGGCCCCTGCGACGCGTGTGCCACTAGATTATTGTCCTCCCACCAACAAAGCTCATGAAACATTTCTCTCTCTCCGTCGTGCCTGTGCAGTTCTTCTCCCTCGCTTCTTATCGTCTTCTTATCATCGTGGACTTGTTCGTCTTCTTCTTACCTTCCTAAACCACCCTTCCGACTGGACACCGCGCATAGATTCCCCGAGCGAGCGAGGCTCCACGTTACACGCGACGTGCTATCCTGGGACCACCTTCCCGGACGGGACCAGAATACCATCTTTGTGTTCCTTCCTCGCCCGGCACACGCGATTGCGCAACACGCCTACGTCAGCAACTAGCGAGACGGCATCCGACAGGGATTCTGCTGCCGCTAAATGAGCTGGGGTCTGCAGGTTTCACTTGCACAGGACAGGACAGGAAGGACCTGCCAAGCTCCTTCCATATCTTCGTCTCTTTCTCGCTCGCTCTCTCTCTCGACCTTCTCCCATCCTCGCCGTCATGCTCACCTTTCGGCGCGCCCTCGCTGTCGCCGCCCTGGTCCTCGCCTTCTTTCTCCTGCTACGGAACGCACACTCCATCCAGCAACCGAAACCGCCCAAGATCAACAACTCGCCCAAACCAACCGGTAGCCACGCCGACAATAGGAAAATCGTCGAAGCATTGCCCGAGCCGAACAAGGCGGACATCAAGCCCGCGAAAGCTTCTGCTGCGGCGGTGCCAGAAACAGCGTGGAAGAGCGACAATGGGGGCCGTGTTGCGCTGTCGAGAAAGCCGAAGCCACAGGTCGCCATGGCCGATCTGAAGCTGAAGCCGCTGCGACAACAACTCGCGTACGCGTTTCCGTACGACTCGGAGAGCAAATTCCCCGCATACATCTGGCAGACGTGGAAAGTCACTCCAGCATCGGGCGACTTTCACGAGGAATGGCGACCCGCAGAGGCGTCGTGGACGGAGCTGCACCCGAGCTTCGTGCACGAGGTCATCACCGACTCAGTCGCTGTACATTTGATCAAGCACTTCTACGCCAGCATCCCCGAGGTCGTGCACGCCTACGAGGCCCTCCCGGAGGCTGTCCTCAAGGCAGATTTTTTCCGCTACTTGATCTTGCTCGCCCGAGGAGGCATATATACCGACATTGACACCACCGCGCTCAAGTCTGCGGTCGAATGGGTGCCGCCCGAGGTGCCGCGAAGCACGTACGGGTTGGTGGTGGGCATTGAGGCAGACCCCGATCGCGAAGACTGGCGGGACTGGTATTCGCGCCGCATTCAATTCTGCCAGTGGACGATCCAGGCCAAGCCCGGGCATCCAGTGCTCGTGGACATTGTCGCATCCATCACGGAAGAGGTGCACCGACGAAAGCAGGCGGGCGACCTGCACACGAGCATCAAAGGTCCGGGCAGCGTCGTCGAGTACACCGGGCCCGCGCTGTGGACGGACGCCATCTTCAAGTTCTTCAACAATCCCGACTACTTCGACATGAGCACCAGCAAGGGCAACATCACATGGCAACAATTCACGGGCATTACAGCAGCCAAGAAGGTGGGCGATGTGGTGGTGTTGCCCATCACATCCTTCTCACCGGGCGTTGGTCAAATGGGTGCCGGCGACATTGACGACCCCATGGCGTTTGTGCATCACACTTTCGAAGGTATGTCACTGCAACTTGTTGAGAGCGAGTAATCTCGGCCGGACTGACTGGTCTCTAGGCACCTGGAAACCCGAAAGTGAACGTCATATCGGCGACAAAGACTAGTGCTAAAAGTCGATTGCTTCATGATTTGATGACCAGGATCAGCGCGTAATCTTCGCGAAAACACCACATCCACCAGTCGCCTGCCGAACACCGCGCCGCGCGCGCGCGGCATGCTTCGATTGATGACCGACAGACCATACACGTGCGACGTCTCGGGACGCGCCAGCATAAACATGTATGGAGTGACATAGAAGAAGATGGGAACGAGCACCAGAGCGGTAAAAGACCGCACATAGACGTGAGCAGGTGCTCGTCCGGGCAGGCTACCCGCACCACCACAGCGAATGCAACAAGAACCGGCCAGAGGATCGATCGCGAAAGAGCATTGGGGGTGTTCTATCATCGCTATTCAAGTGCTGAATGGCGCGCGCATTTTTTATTTGTTTCTGCTTCTTACACTTGATGATTTGACGTATGCACAGCGATGGCGCAAGGAGATGGGAACTGCTGCTGCTACTATCGCATTACAGGCGACGGAAAATGAATGATCTATGACGGACCGGCAAGATCGCTGGCAGTCGATTTTGAGATTAGAGAATGGATGAACCAGGTCTGAATACCACAACTGCTGCTTCACCTGTCCGAAATATAGACACATCTCTTGGCTAGCATTTGAGACCACGGATAGAACTATACTTGTGCACGAGAGCTTCGACTTTGGCACCTGCTTCTGGTCAAAACCCGACAACATCGACCTTGTGCTAGCACAGCATCCTGCGTATGCCAGCCACACGCAGGCGCGGTCTACAGCTATTCGTGCGTTTACCGAGGCAGCATAGTGGGCGCCACTTTAGAGTTCCAAATGGCACTACATCAAGTGATCCTTCAGGCAACAGAATAGGTTATAGCGAAGCAAGCTGCAGCGGCCGTTGATGTTCTACTTTGCCGCAAAGTCAAGACTCCTAGGACAAGACAAGACCTCTCGACGGAATCTACCATGAAAGAACCCTGGATTCTGAACGTCTGCTGTTGCTGTCGCGGGTCTGCTAGGCCCTCGCAATCAGCGCTCTCCAGAGCTGAAGCAGGAGCTGGCGGAGTTGGGCAACAGTCTAATGACATGTTGAAAGACCTCGAAGCTCAACAACAGTCTGCAAAACCTGAAGTCGACTACGGCGGAATCTCATCTTCTACTGCTGCTGCTGCTTCTTCTTCTCCTCTCAATAACCGCGACGCTATCTTGGCAGAACGCGCAATTGACTCTGCTCTGCGACTCAGTTTCCACTCGACTCGCAGTCGAGGGGGAGGTGCAGGCGGAGGAGTGGGAGAGGATGGTCATGATAAAGCGAGCCTGGGGGAATTTCAACCTCCGCCACCGCCGAGCTATGATGCTGTACTGAGAGATGATGATCGGCGGACTCCGAGGGGTGGAGTTGTCCTGCAGCCGCAGCGACAGCAACAGCAACGAGAACGACAACAGCAACAGCAACAACATCAACAACAACCGGTCGATGAGACAACATTTCAGCCCGCAAAATTGGAAGCAGATAGGTTGAGAGACGACGCTGGTCGTGATCGCAAGACGGAAACGGGACTGGGAATGGGAGCGGGAAACCACAACGGCGAGGCATTTTCGGGAGAATCTGATTCGTTGGTTCTGACGCCGCCGACGACCGCGCCTCCGACTGTCATTGACGAGGACTCGGAGGATGATGAGAGGTGTTATCCTGGGAGGGGGGTGAAGGGCCGCTGAAGAGTGAGCGAATGATTAGAACTGACTGGTGAGGAGTAGAAGGAACGAGAGGAAAGTGGATAAAGGATAAGAGTGGGTGTGGACGGAGACTTGAATCAATGAACAGCGGCATTACTTGGATTGGGCATGTACAACTCCAGCTCTAGAAGTGTAGCGAGAACAGTAGTGAAGTGAAGTACGAAACGGCTGCTTGTTGAAGCTTTAGAGCCGACCTGTACGCAAAGCTTTATTTCTGTCCAACACTTGCATATCGAGCTATACAATCTGCTTCTTGTGACTGACCCATTTCTATGCTCTCCAAATGCTCAATTGACGCCCCAATTGCATGCTCCGTTGTGTTGCCTTTTTGCTGCCAGCTCTGATTTAAAACTAACACATTCTCACCTCCTCGCAGCCCCTCGCATCGCAGCCCGCGCAACACCAGACAGTGGTCTCCCCCGATCATCGTACTCGAGTCGCTCAGGCATGTGCCGATAGCGCCGATCACTACGACTCCAGTAGCTACTTCCCGAACAGTCAGAGCCGCCGTCCTCGTCAGAATCAGAGTAATCCCTCCTCGAATAGCGATCTTCGCGATCACCATCATGCCTTGCAGAACTTCGGCCACGCCCGCCACCCCGGCTTCTGTTTCTGTGCCTACTTTTACTACTACTTCTAGCCTGTTGCTTCTTGTCAGCACCGCCCTCTTGGCCGCCGGATTCGCCTCCTCCGCTTGACGCACCAGGCTCACCGGGGGCCGGACCTTTGGCTAGTGCTTTCTTGCTGAAACGCTTGTTGGTCATGTACAATGAGATGCTGCCGCCGATGAGGTCCATGCAGCCCATGAGAATTCCGACGTTGAATGGTGTGATGTAGTCTTCGATTTTGGCGAACCCAGTCTTTTTTTCTTCGGCTGGTTGCTGCTGTTGCTGCTGCCTTTGTTGCTGTTGTTTTTGCAACTCTCGGTCGCGCTTATCTCGCTGTGGACTCCTTCGACGGCTTCTGCTACGCCTCCGGTCACTTCTACCATGTCTCGTGTCCCGAGAGTCGTACGATCTTTCCGAGTCGTATGATGATGTTGGTCGTCTACTCCGTCGCCGGTCGCTTGTGCGGGTCCTTCGCTCACTTTCGTAGTGACCGTCTTCCAATTGACGCCTGACTGAGCGGTCATCTTCCGGTCTCCCTCTGACCGAACCGTGGGCGCTTCGCTGGCTTCTGTTGCTGTCATGGCTGTGGCTACCAGCTTTAGGTGGGGGCGGCGGTAGAGGCTGATTGTTGTATTGGCTGTCGTACATGGCCCGGTAGGCGTAGTTTGGCAAGCCAGTCGTCATCTTCGGGTGCTCTCGAGAAACTTCTTCAGTGGGTGGCGGAGGGAACGATGGCGCAGGAAACTGCTGCCTGCCTTGGTTGTGCATTGGTAGTGAGGCTGTGATGCATCGAGTCTTGCGACAGAACGGAGCTGGAGCAGCAGAAGAAGGTCAGAGCACAGGAATAGTGACAAGTAGAGAGTTTCGGGAGTGGGAATTGTGCATTGGATTGTGTAGAGTGTATATCGGAGTGCTGACGCTTCCCATACTTGCCTCACCGCACCGGAACACGGCGCGACATTACTGAGCCTTAGGGAGCATGCGTCTGATGCAGGGGCGTACACGATTCGGGTGTGGTTGCAAGCACACTCCTGGAACAAGACTCACCATTTCCACCGTCCGACCCCAATCACAAATCGAACCTTGACGGGTGGAAGCAGAGCGCTGCGCCGCGACGCGATCACTCAGCCATGAGTGCGATACAGCGGGTGTATGCCCGAGCAGCCGTATCGGTGAGAAATGTGATGCCGATGCGGTGTCATCTTGCGATCGGAATGACCTGTAGTGGTGAGGCTCAGTCCTTCAAACCAGGCTTGGGCGACCAGCAACCAAGATCACTCGTTCCAAGACGCTCGTGCACGTCCGGTCACCAGGTTGAAGCTTGCTCGGCTTGAAGACTTGAACTTACCGCCTCGATGTCGCTGACATTAAGTGTGCTTCCGAAACACTTCCATGAAGCAGCAAGAGTGTATTTCTCCAATGGTGCCAAGCGCATGTTAATTTAGTTGTGCCACCGGTCAGCAACGTCGACTCTATGAGTTCCATAGCAATGCGGTGAACATTTGCCATCACCACTGGTTGATACCGGTTCCTGGCCATGAAGTGTTGCAGCAGGCAAGAACCCGACTGTCACGTACGGTCCGATCGGCTTCGCCGGCAGTGCTGCATTTCCATCACACCGAAGGCGCTCGTGCGTGCAGTAGACTCGCGGCCCCAGAGGTTTGCTTGTGAGTGGTTGGATGCAACTTGGAAAGTGTTTGGATGGACAAGCAACGCCCTTGCAAGTCACGCGTTTCAAGAGGGCAACTTAGTCATGGCAATAGCTGGATCGAGATTGGCTGCCAAGGCGAAGTGTCCAGTTGGTTGCCAGGATGCCATCGGCGGTGTGATTGATGAAGGTAGCGGATCTCGTCGATGTTGTGCCGATATGATCGGCCACTTTACCACGTAGTCAAAGTCCGATGATGTGTGAGGACTTCGCGATCATGAACCGCCAGAGTCTGAATCAACCATCCCTCCCTCTTTCGACGCACCCCAGATTCGCGAACGTGGTGATCTATGTGGAGGATCAGAGGAGTAGAAGAGCGATCGCGCCGGGCTTCAGTGATGCTGGCCACGCTGCAACGCCTTTCATGATTTTTCATCCTTGCCTTCGCGTCCAACCTTGGAGCGTTGACATCATTCGGTAGCATCATGATGACTCTTGCCGGCCTTTGACGTAGATGCAACGTGCACCATAGTGCAATGAAAGGCGGCATCTGTGCTGTTTGGGCTGACACGCAAGTTTCAGCTATGCGTTGCTTCTAGCAGTTCTGGGCTTGCATCGTATCGGAGCACACGGACGCTGTGCAAATTCCGGGCGCTGAAAGCATGCGGCGGATTTGCATCTTTTTTTGGCGTCATGGCGTCGTCGAAATCACTCTCGATGTTGTTGTTGGTATGGGAGAAGGTAAGCTGGACGATGGGAACCGGCAAGCACGAGTGCCAAGCCCACGCCAAGGCCCAGGCCTAAGCATGAAGGGTGTGTATCTCCTTTTCGTTCATAGACGACTTCACATTTGATCTGCATTCTGCAACTGCCTATCTCAGAAGTCCCGCCAATGCCATGGCCGAAGCGAGGCGATGCTGTGCCACGAGTGTAGGTACAATGACATCCCAAAACGTCCATCAACAAGACATTGCCTTCAATTTAGCAAGACTCCAACATTGCAGGCTACCTCGCTCCTTAGGCACAAGATGTAGAAGAAGGTAGCGCCTCAGGTTCTTAGCAAGTGGAGAAGATTGTTGCTTACGTCCATCAAATGGCATGACTCGCTCCTGTGATTAGTAGCATCGGATTCGATGTAGGCCGGCGCATTCCCTGGAGCATAAAGATTCTGCACTGGTCTGAGGGCCAGATACAAGGTACAGATTCCAGTCTTCCTGGTACACCATCGACTAGCCACAAGAGTAAGGCACAAGTCATCAGGTCCGCGATGATAGCCCGATACTCCTCGCCGACAAGTGCGCAGAATGGTGACATTACTACTTGTGCTGCACGGCCGAACATCTGCGCCTGATGTGACAAAGTGGACTGCAAAGGCTGCAGCAGTGAGTCTGTCTCAATGTGGCCCGTCCAATCTAACATGAACGAGACACAAGAACAAAGCTGCCGCGTGCAATGGAAGCTTCAGGTCCTATTTTGGCACGCTCCAGGAGCAACTCACTCTTCGTATCTATTACATCGGCACCACGCGAACCGTCACTGGTTCTCCAGAGAAATGACCACCCACTTCCTCGCCCAACGGTGATCAAACACCCGACCTTCTCACCACCAAGAAGGGGAACCACAAGCTCAAATCCATCCAGAGAGCTCCACTATGCGACCATTCCTGCTCGCCTATTGCGCAAGAGCCATCATCTACATCGCCATTCTCACGGCAACAACCGACGTCCTCCTCGCCTTCCACAGCGCTATTACCTGGCCGCTCTTCTTCCCGTTCTTCAACTTCCTCACATGGCTAGGCGCGTCCGAATCAACGGTGCACGGCATTTTCGTGGGAGCCGAAGTCACATGGGCATGGCAACTTTACGTTCTGGGGAGATGGCAATGGTTTGCGGACACGCACGAAGGCGCAGAAGTAGAAGTGAGTGTTTGGGCGATGAGTGTGGCGGCCGTTGCTATAGCATTGACCGTGCTGGCGGGCATGAGTATTGTGCTTCAAGGGCTGGAGATTGTGTGGGAGGGGGCGATGATTATCTTGAGGTGGTGATCCAGGAAATTTCTCACTTGGGGGTGGGAAGGCTGCCGTTGAGGAAGGATGGTCAGTATTGCGTGGAGCAGCTTGTGGTGGACGGTGGAAGGATTGCAGAACTTGCAAGTCCTGCCCAACGGCCAGCGCAACCACCTATTTGTATGGACTGTGGCGATTCCAGCATCTTCACGTTCACAGTGCGTGTTGAGAAAGAGGATAAAGAATGAGACGAAGATGGGGGAAAGTCCCCATACAGCGGAACGTGTTCCGCGATGACGGCAGCAAGCTCTCGACGCTTGTCAGCAGACTTCGATGGCCTCGTCGCCACACTTATCTTGAAGGCCGTCTGCCGTCTATGCGGTCTTCTGCACGGCTCTTTCGCGCGACTTGATTTGGATCATGAAAGACAAGACCAACATGCACGCCGACCTGCCGTCGTCATGGCATTCCGGGCCCGAAGACTCGTTCCATGGCAAAATCACTGCCGACGGACCTTTCCAACCTGAGAAGGACCGCTACCACCTCTACATTGGCCTCTTCTGCCCGTTCGCCCACCGCGCAAACATTGTGGTGCATCTCAAGCAGCTGCACAGGTATGCCGGTATCGAAACAAGCATTGTGAGGCCATATCCCAAAGGCGATGACAAGGGATGGCCGGGCTGGAGATTCAATGTGCCCAGTGCCGACGACAATTACGACGGCGCCACGGAAGATGCGCTGTTTGGCAGCAAGTTCATGCATGAACTCTACTTCCGCGCCGATGCAGACTACAAAGGCCGCTACAGTGTGCCGGTGCTATGGGACAAGAAGCGGAACACAATTGTTAACAACGAGGTGTGTCAGTCTCTGCCATGTAGCAGCATCGATACTGATCCGAGTAGTCTCATGAACTCCTTCGCGACCTGCAGACTGCCTTCAATCCGCTTCTTCCATCCGATCTTGCCGACTTGACACTCTATCCTGCTCCCCTTCGTGGGAATATCGACCTCCTCGCACCTCTCCTCCAGCGCGACCTGAACACGGGCGTCTACAAAGCAGGCTTCGCTCCCGATCAGGCCACCTATGAACAGAACCTCCCGCCTGTCTTCGCCATGCTGAACATCCTTGAGAAACTAGCAGCTGCACACGACGGACCGTATATTCTCGGCCGCGAGCTGACCGAAATCGACATCAGAGTGTTCTGTACCCTCATCCGCTTCGATGTCGCCTATGTGCAGCACTTCAAGTGCAATCTGTCCATGATCCGACTTGGATATTTCACTTTATACAACTGGTTACGAGGCCTCTACTGGAACCACAAGGCGTTCGCAGAGACCACCGAGTTCCGGCATATCAAGGAAAACTACACCAAAAGTCACGCTGGTATCAATCCTAGAGCAATCACGCCGGTAGGTCCCTGGCCACATATCGATAGGGGCTACGAGCAAGACTGGAGTGGCATACGAGTTGGAGAAGTCGATCACCCGGATGTGAAATTGTACGAGAGCAAACTGAAAGATGAGTTGAGTAGTGCCACGGAAAAGGGGAATGAGCATGGCGGTTTTTCCCTCGACGACTTCAAGTGAGATATCACTGTATCTGAGCCGTCAGCTCCAGTGCGTCCAGAGGGACGCCACTTAGGTAGGCGCTGAGCAATCTGTCGAGCTTACTGTACAGTCGTCTTCTAAGCGTCACCATTTGACATAAGAGAGGACGAGATTACACGAACGTCCACGATTTCCGGCAGGGATGCTGACCCAGGACGACGGATTGATTCCTTTCAGGTGATCTCGGTCCCGAGTGTCAGAATGTCAGACAATCGTACTGCAGATAAGAAAAGTCACAAATAGAGCCGTGGTCACAGCCGCAGGACTGTATCATCATCGCAGCCCCATACATGAATACATGATCAGAGGAAAAGGTCAAACTGTGGGAAAAGTATAGGTGGCCGGACTGGCCGCAACCGAGGAGTGGACATGGAATGTTAATGAGGCTCACACTCAGTCTGTCCCGTGCGGACAGCTCTGCGATCACCATGGTCGTGCATCATGCATAGAAGGTATTATCGGTCCAGAGCTAAATAAAGCTTTCAGCTCCGGAGCCGAATCCTTGCTGCGCGGTTTCACCCAAATTGACAGCGAAACAGATAGGCGACCCTCAATATTTGACGACAATCACCATTCGGGTCTCCACACCTATTCTCCGAAATCTGACTTCACCAAGCAAATCTGTTCTACTTTCAACGCTCAGCTATGCGGTACCACGCATGTAATCACCCATTTCCGTACCTGCGGTCGTCCTCGCCGCCATGCCATGCCTTCTTGTCCGCTACACGGCATGCTACGCGCTCAAGAGCCAATATCCGATAAAACACATCGCTTCTCCCTACCATCCCCCGTGGTCCTATTTTGCTCCCGACTTCTTCTCCTTCTCCTCTTGTAAGGACTTTTCCATAGAGATAATACCCAACACTCAATACCTGGACTTGGCGTACGGATCATGGCTCAGGTCAAGTCTCCGGCAGAGCAGATGCTCGCCAGCGCGACGGGCTCTTCGACGCAAGTCAATGTGGTTGACCCATTGACTGGGACTACCACTGCGACTTCTGTGTTTCAGCAGTCAAAGTTCGTTCTCATCTTTTTGCTTGTGCTCTCGTTGGTGATTGCGAGAGTCTTCAACAAAAGCAAGAAGCAGCTTCCTCCAGGAGTGAAGCCACTTCCACGATTGCCAGGTATGATCACAGCTGGACATTTGTGATTGCTCCGCTGACGGAGACCTCAGGTCTTCCCTACGCTGGCCGATTCTGGGATGTTCCAGGGCCCGGCATTGAATCAGCATGGCACTTTGGTGGTCTCCACAAGAAGTACGGACCAATCTACGAGTGGAAAGTCATGGGCACCATCCACATCTGGATCGAGTCTGACAAGATCGCCCGAGACCTCTTCGTCACACGCCAGAAGAACTACTGCGATCGCAACGAGCTTCCAGCAGCGGTTGGTGTACGTGAGGGCGCGGAGATTCTGCCATTGATGGGCTATGGCGAAAAGTTCAGGAGATACAAGAACTTCATGCATCTCATCATGAGACATGCTGCACCCAAAACCTTCTACAATTGGCCGAGCATTGAGAACAAGAGGACGCTGAGAAGAGTGCTGGAGCGACCCGACCGCTGGTCCGAAGATATGCTTGTGCACTGTGCGAGAACGATTGCTGGTGTCGCCTGGGCAGATCCGGAACATGGAAGCAAGTTGCTGAAGATCATTCCTGTTATTCTCAAAGCAGTGTCCCCGGCTGGACCTGTCATCAACAAGCTGACCTTCCTGGCTAACCTGCCTGAGTCCATCTCACCATGGAAGCAAAAAGAGGCGGTTCGAAGACAAGAGATGACGGATGCCTTCGTCGAAGCACTGGAAGACGTGAAGAGGAGAACGGATGCTGGTGATTGTGACGACTGCTGGAGCAAGCTTTGGACCACCAAGGAGAAAGGCACGGAACATCTTAGCGACTACGAAGCAGCACACGCAATCGGGTCGTCCTCGTTCGTGGCCATTGCCACCATCGGAGGACCACTTCACGCCTTCTTTACGGCAATGTGTCACTACCCATCCTGGCAAGGCAAAGTCGTAGAGGAGATGGATCGTGTCTGCGGGAACCGTCCACCCGAGATGTCCGACATGCCAAACTTGCCACATCTGCGAGCCACGGTCAAGGAGATTGTCCGATGGCGTCAGGCCACTCCTCTCGGTGTTCCCCATGTTGTCATGGAGGACGACGTCTACGAAGGCTACCACATTCCCAAGGGCGCAATCTGCCACGCAAACCACTAGTAAGCATAACCTCTGCCGCTTGAAGAAAGCAGACCCATGCTGACATGTACATCTCCAGCCTCATCTCCCGCGAAGAATCCGTGTATCCCTCCGGCACCGAGTTCCTCCCCGAGCGCTGGCTCAATCCGTCCTACCCAACCTACAAAGAACCTCTTACCGAGTTTCCTAACCTCTACGGCGACCGCGGCTTCGGATATGGCAGCCGCGCCTGCCCCGGCGTCGACCTCACGCAGTGCGAGCTCCTCGGTCTCATTGGCCACTTGATCTGGGCGTTCGAAATCAAGCGCCTTGAAGGCAAAGAAGCAGCCGAGAACCCGATCCCGTGGTACGAGACGGCACCGTGGGTGATTACCATGAGCAAGCCTTTCAGGTGTGATGTCAAGGTTAGGAGTGAGGAGAAGAGGCGGTGGATTGAGGAGAATGCTCCCGATGGCGGCAGTTTGATCCTGGATAGTGAGAAGGAAAGGAAGACGAGGTGGCAAGTTGTGAGACCGGCTGGTGGGGAGCATTTCAATTGGGAGGGATTGACAGATCAGGCGACCGGGCATGGCGGGAAGGTGTATGGAGCGGGTGTGTGAGGGAGGTAGTCCGTGAGTAGGGCTTTGTTTGGGTAATGATGGCGCTGGCTGGCTGGCAGGACGGCCCTGGTGATACCGTCCGTTAGATGAGCATGAATGAAACAATTTCCAAGGCATGTGAAGTCGAGACAAGTTCCATGGAGTCGCTATCATGCAGACAGTTGGGCTCTAGTCAGGAGAGATATGTGCTCTCGGTCGACCTCAGTCCTGCTGGCCATGCATGCAGCCCGCCACACCAGGACCGCCAAGCCCTGGGGTTAGCAGACGACTATGTCTGTCGGCATACACACCCATCACCCGCCCTTACCAGAAGTCCGAATGCCAGGCCATCAGCCCACTGACTGCCGACCGGAAGCGAAGACGATACTTCTGCCTTTGAGGATCAGATGTACTTCGGCATACATCCTGCACGCGGCCCGAGTCTGCTTCACCGGTCTGGGAACGTGCAAATCAGGATGTTTTCCTTGGTTACCCGAGACTTGTCCCGATTTCCCTCGCCTGTCAATCCGAGTGTGTTGTGCATGTGCATGTGATGCCACACAACATTTCCCCGCCCATGATAAGTTTAGCGCTCGGCTTTGTAAGTGAGTCGTCCCGACAATTCGGTAGCGGGAAGCAAGGCAGCGGGTAGTTGGACGTCAGCTGAAGCTGATCGAGCATGTGCGCTTGAAGTTTGTTGGTCCTTCAGACTGCAAGTCTGTGTTGGCTGAATGGTGTAGGTCAGCCTTGGGAGTGGTGCGGCAAAGCTGGCTTCGTTTGAATGCAAGCGTGATCGGTCCGAGGATTAGGTGGCAGGCAGGCAGACAAGCTGCTTGTATCAAGGATTCAGTGTATGATGTATGCTACATGTTCTCGAGTGCAGCACTACGCCACAACAGCACCTGGAGCTTTAGATGACTCACTTCCAACGTCACCGTCAGGTGTCACCGCTCTCGCTATGATATGCTGCTCATCCATGTCCTCAGCTTTGGGCGTCACAGGAGCACTGTTGGCGCTGTCGAGGGCAGCCTCTTGCTCGCTAGATTCCTGACCTGAAGTTGTGATAGCTTGGTGAACCGAATGCTCAGACGAGGGTCGAGAGCCTGCTACACTCTCCAGCTCAAGCCGTGAAGCAAAGCTCGTGTCTCTGATCCAGTGTTCTATGGCAGCACTTTTGTGGGCAGTGTCCGCTATACTCCGAGTGCGAGACTTTGGGTCGCTGAGAAACGTAGTGGCACTGAACAAGTTCGGCGAGGAGGTGCGCCTGCTGAGCACTGGGTGCGAGTATACGCGTGGCAGTGCTTCGTGGACCCGGTGTCTGAATGATAGTGGAGCATCGAACGCAGCACCATCATTTGACGGTTCTAGAAGTTCCGTATGCTCCTCTGTCAAAATGCCTAGGGTCTGGCAGGCCTTGTATGCCGCATCTACTTGGGCGAGCGCCTCCTCGTAGTCCTTGCGGGCATTGTCGAAGTCCGCCCTGTACGCTAGCTCAAAGTCTTCATCTGTGATAGATAGGACTTCGTCGCGATCTTGTCGGAAAGCGCGAACTGCTAATTCTTCTTGATAGTCAACGTTGAGCAATTGCTCCCGCTCGGCCATAATTTCGGCGTCGGCCTTCGAGCTGTAGTAGTAGGCCAGGGCTGATCCATTGACAACTTCGGCTGGCACATTTTCGAATGCTGCCTCGGGAACATGTTCATTCAATGCGTTACCGGTGTCCATCCCGTCGGCAAGTGAAGTCGTGCTGGCCAACGCCGCCAACACATCACGCGAGCACTGGAGCACATTCTTGTCCTGCTCAGCAAGTGCAGACTCAGCCCGCGAAGTAGAAACACCCCAATCTGCGAGCGACTTGGCGTTCATCTCCAAAGCAGCAGTCTCACCCACCATGTTTTCGTAGAGTCGGTTAAGGCGGTCTATCGCCTCTCCTCCTCCCTGGTTAGGCAAAGCCCTCAAAGTCGCCGTCATCTCGTCGAACAGTTCTTGTTGGGAGTCACGCACGCGACTCTGGGCGTGCTGATAATTTGCCGTGGCGTATTCTACCCTGGTTCGCATCAACGTTGCATCCAGGTACATAGGTGCGACTTTGTTGCATGCCGAGTAGAGAGATCGAGTAGCGTCAAAGAGTAGAGTGTTCGCCTCACGATCCTGCTCCAGCTGCATGACCAGATCCGGCTGACTTGGGGGCACTTGCGGATTTTTGCCAGACTTATCTTGTGACTTTGGGACTCCTTCGAGCACATGCCATTCTGCCAGACTTGGGTCGTCAGTGTTCTCTATTCGTTCCGCTGTCTCATAATGAGCTCGCAGCATGCTGGCAGTGGCCTAACGGCTATGGAGTGGTGCCAGCATGGACGTCTTGGGCTGTCGAGACGTTCGTGCATTGCCAACGTTGCTCTGCACCGCAGTGAAGGGCCAGAGCAGAGGCCTTGTAGCGAGTAGTAAGGTGCAGATAGGAGGTACGGAGTAGATTGGAGTCCGACATGCTTGGAGTTTGTTTATTTATCGTGCTGGGAATGGAACGTTGCTTTTATTGGCGGAAATTGAGCGCCACTGCTTGGTCAAAAGTCGTGGCCACTTAGATTTCTATCTCAGCGGCCGCTTTACCTCCTCGGCCACATCTTCTAGGTCGTCCCGCTCCGGCGCATCTCGATCATCTTGCATTTAAATAGCCTTTCCTTGTTATTATCGTCCTTCTCTCCCATCGCCAGTGTCCTGCTCTCAACGACGCATTCGCACTCTTGCCCACGACCTCATGAGCGCAGACATTAACGATCTGAGCCCTTCGAGGCATGCTGGCCGTTTGAACACATTGTCAGAGGTCGATTAGTGACGATGACTGACCCGGGGATTCGCTATAACTCCCAGCTCGGCGTCTACTTGTTCTGGGACTCTATCTGCGGACAATTCTACTACTATGACAACCAAAGCGACCAATTGGTGTACAACGACAGACGCCGAGTGCCACGTCCAAGCCAAGTATCACGAACGTATTATGCGAATCCTCTTGCACAGCAGCCTCAAGCTACGGCTCCGCTGGGACGATTCAACTATAGCGGTTCTCCAGTGAATGCTTGCACGACCAGTGTCGGCCACGCACTGTCTCAAAGCAGTACTTCTGCACTACCCAATGCTCAGGCACAGCCGTCCTTGGCTGGTACTCGAGGACCAACATCTCAGGATGCTACAAGAGGGAATCGCCTCCCGGGGCCCGTAAAACCCCAGGTGGTCGAGAATTACCGCGGCATGAGGACTGTCATCGCTCAAGACAACCAAAGCCAAGTGCGGACCATGTTTGCCACTGCGCCCAAGAACAGGATTTCGGACCCAGTGCTCCTCGCAAAGGGCGTATCTTCCCACCGCATGCTGATAGGAAGTGAGGACACAGAGAGCGAGTCACTTTTCCCAGGCTTTTCGATTCGCAAACCGGGATACAAATTCTTCGTGGTCGGCAGAGTCTTCCTGGTGCTATGGGTCGAGCCTGCCGGGGAATCGAGCACTGCCATTACAGCGTTGGAGGGCAGTCCCTCCATGTCCAGGCCAGGAGACCCGGCCATGTCCATTGGGAGATACAACGAGAGGATCTTCTCCAAAGTTCGACGGTTCGTGGTCATCCGTGCGGGCAACAACTACTGCAGCGCCTTGCCTATCGTGACTTACGGCCAACGCGGGGTGGGCAAGAGCAGCGTCAACAAGTCTGACCACGCGATCATCTTCACTGCTCATGAGGTGCCCAATCCTCTGCCATCGGAGAGACCTGGTCGTGGCGAGGGAGGTATGAGACCGAGGTCACTCCGCGTGATACCAGATGACAAGGATCGAGACAAGCTGGACTCTCTTTCCCGCATTGACTTTGGCAAGGTCCACACGATTCAACACAACATCAAAGTCAAGGCGTTTGGCATGATCCATCCTCACTCGCTGCTGGACCTTATCAACCAGTTCAACAGTGTATGGGGGGCACAAGTGATCACCAACGAAAACGTTCATGACTGGAGCGCAGGTCCCAGTAATGCGGAAGGCAGTCAGGCGGCATCTGTCAAGGGGAAGGTTCCAGCACAGGACAGACGCCCGTCAGTTGCATCAGCTGCGGCTGCAGGGGTGGCCACTGAGCCTTCACAGGCGCAGGCGCAAGCGCAGAACGCTTACGCTCGAATGACCAGGCAAGGTCTATCTCGCGAGCAAGCAATCACAGCACTAATCGCAAATTTGCGTGCCGCCACGCCTAGCCTGACGCAGTCAGCGGCGACTGCTCACGTTAGACACTTGCTGAGCCAAGATTATAACGTCAATGCAGACCGACGCATCGGCTTGCCATCACCCTCTGCTGCTCGGGAGATTCCCCCGCCTACAAGGGGCTACATTCCGCCACCGCCTCCACAAGGTCCACCGACAAGCCGCAGCTACGGCAGCTCTCGGCAGATCTATAGCCGTAGGGAAGAAGAAGAAGAAGAAGACGACGACGACAATGACGATGATGATGATGATGATGATGATGATGATGATGATGATGATGAACGCGACTCAGACGATGAAGGCGCACACTCTGCTCGAAATTCGGGAGACGAGCTTTATGAATGATTTCCTATGTGAGGCCGGTCAGCCTTGGATTCTAACATCGACAGATTGAAGTTACAGCCTGATTATATACGACTTGGGACATGGTGTGTATTCCATGCCTGGCGAGCCCGTCCAGGGTTCTGGGTTACGATTTGTGAGATGACGACTGTTCTGGCTCATTATTGGGCTGGCTACGACTTACGATGTACTTCTTGGTTGATTGTGCGTTTTTTCTTTCTGGCGCGTGACTGGGCGGGGCATAAGCTACATGTACTCATGATTGCATGATGCGTATGAGTGGCAACGATCACCAATTTCGATCGCACTACTCAAATTCCCGTGCCACGTCATCTTGGATTCTGTTCTGTGCATGACCTCCATATCGAAAACGCCACTCCCGAGGAGAGCAGTCTGCCGAAATACAATTCATTTCTGTAGCGAACGAGGCTGCTGTGTTGTTGCCCATGATGCCCGCGGCCGGCACGGTGATGACTCTCATCGAGATCGTTGCCTTCTACGCTCCTTCTGCTGCCCCGAGCTTTCAGCGACTTCGCCAAGCGAAGGCTCTGATCTGGGACGGCGAGGCTGTGTGTCGCTCATCGTTGCAGTCCGCTGTGTGTCTTCGAGCCACCCTGCAACATCGCCAGCTTCCATATGGTCTCCAATCGACCCGGAAGATAGAGGAGACTCTTCCCCAGCCTCACGTATCCCATCTAAAGACTGGGGAGGAAAGTTGTCGAAAGCTTCAAGTGCAGCAGTAAGCGCGAAGGTGTATTCGTCTTGCTGGTGTGATTCCGGTGGAGATGGCTCGGCCAAATTGATATATCGCTGGCCTGTCATGTCGAATCCTTGGGCACGACAACCAGCTTCGAGTGCGGACCTCTCCTGCCGCGCCTGCACCAGCTCTATTTCCAACGGTGCTCGTGAATTGAGAAAGTGCAATTGGAAGTCTTCGTCTGCAATCTGAATCTCCTCATCTTGGTCACGTTGAATGTCTCGCCATAGTAGATTCTCCTCGTGCTCCCAGTCTAGTTCAGCGAGTTGCTCCGCCAGTATTTGACATGTAGACTGTTTAGAGTTGAACATTTCAAGCAGCAGAGGGTAAGGCTCTCTGACACTGTCTGAGGCGATGAAAGGTTGATCTGCAAGACGCTCCGCAGCAGCAACAAACTCAGCATCCGCCTTATTGAGTTCGTCCTCCTTCGGCTTGATGTGGTTCTCCGCTTGGTGTATTGCTTGCGCACGCTGTGATAGAGTCTCGTGCCATTCAAGTAGGGACTTGTATTGGTCTTCAAAGTCCGCTGGTTGTGATGCAATCACGCCGAAAAGCTCGTCAAGTGCTTCTGTGATCTCGTTGCTCAGTAATTCGAACTGATACTGGATACCCGCCCGCTCCGAACATAGATCTTCTCGCAAAGTCTTGAGTCTTTCGAGTTGGTCGCCAATTTTGCTTCTTATGCTTGCTGCTTCGTCTGCCTGCAATGGCATGATGGAGACGCCCAGCACCGACTCATTCTCGCCGTTTGCGCAAGGTGTTTCATATATCAGGCTTCGACTCTCTTCTGGCGGTGAGTCCGGTTGATGGACGGGTCGCGGGTAACCGCTTCTTTGTGCTGCGTGTAGGTGGCTGGCCGCACTCGCCTTGTAGAACACAGCGTGCCAGCTCAAGCTGTCGGTATGTCAATGTCGGTATCAGCAGCCGATCGGCATGTACTCGGACTCCGCACGCTATCAGCATCAACCATGCATGTACAAAGGTCAGGGAAAAGCAAGGCCGGAGTGGATGCCCGGAAGCTCTATGCTGCGGTGACAACAATGTTTGTTTGTTGCTAAATGTTCCCGCCACGAACGTTATGATGGCTGAGATGACATGATCACCATCACAGGCATGGCGGCCTAGAGGATGCAGCTGGGTCTATTATTTTGAAAGTATCTTTGTAGACCTGCAATGTTGCCTCCTTTTTCGCGTCGGCCTATCTTCAAATCCTAGGAAGTCATTCAATTGGTTCGGATGATTCCGACAGCACGGCAGGAGGTGCCCGCTCGTGCCGTGTCTTTCCTCAGCCTTCTCACAACGAGACCACTAGCCATCGTTTCCACCCCCCTCTCTTGGTCCCTTCGGCCGCGAATTATGGTCATCTGCCACGTATTGCAGATACCAAGAGACAGCATCGAGCAAGCGTGGCAGAATATGTGGATTGGGCCTCTACGCGTTTCGACACTCTAGAATAGAATGCACGCCAGGGCTGGCCATGAGGACCACATAAGGCTCGCATGGTAATGCCAAAAAATGGCTTCTCGAGCCTCTCCAGCTAGTCCCGAAGCAACAGGGGGTAGCTCGCCCGAGTGGCTTTCATTATTTTTACAGAAACCCGATCATGTCGCAGCAACAACCGCAGTGGATATGGGACGCTCGGGTGAACAAGATGTACTATCTGCGCCACGAGCGCAACGGCAACCTTATACGTGTCTATGAGGACACCACAGCGGATGCAACCTCATCTTCCAGGTAGGTCCAACACATACGCTCCGAGACCAGATTTGACATGTGATACCACATAGCCCACGCAGCATGCGGCATCCACCACCTCATGCTGCTGCGTCAAGTCTTTCGCATGACCAGTCGCCAGACAGCACGCCTAGCTCGTATACACACCAGGCTCGCATTACACGCGAATCAGATGCGATCGCTCAGCAGTTTCAGGCGCTGCAGCTGCAAAATGCTCAGCAGGCGGTTACAGGCGCACAGTACGAGAACTACCAGACTGGCCGAGACGCCTATGGCGTACAGTCCCGTACTGTTGATGGTCCGAAAGAGATCATAACAGATCCGGCACTGAGCGCCAGGGGGATCTTGGCACACAAAAAGCTATTAGCAACTGCCGGAGAGCAAGAAACGCTAGACTCAGGTGAGTCAGGTGCATGATCACGAAAGTCTCAATTAATATGTGGACCAGAGTTCAAAGTGCGGAATCTGTCATTCTACAAAGTTGGGAGGGTAGGCATTCTGCATCTCACGAGTCACTGGGTCCCACACTCACTAAGCTTTAGGTCTTCCTCACTCTCTGGACTGAACCTACCAGTATGCAGGCCAATGCTACCGATGTCACCAGAGTACGCTTCAATCAGACCGTGTACACAAAAGTGCGTCGATTCGTGGTTATTAGGCCAGGCGAATTGTCCTGCTCTGCAATGTGGGTGCACTGAGCCCTGCTCATCGCCCCAGCCCACACAAGCTGACGCATGACAGACCCATATTGACCTACACAGGTCAGGGTGTGGGCAAGACCGGCATCCGGAAATACGAGCATGCCATCATGTACACCGGGAGAGCTGCAACGCAGCCACTACCCATTGAGGAGCCTATGCCTGGAGAGCGTGGAATGATGGAACCCGTGAGAGTCGTTCCAGACCAGCCAGGAGCACGGCTTGATAGTATGTCTCGTGCTCACTATGGCAAAGTGTACACAATTGAGGCCAACCTCAAAGTGAAACCATTCGGCATGATTCAGGATTCTCGCGTTTTGATGGCACAATTCATGGCAGCCTGGGGCCTTGGCCAGATAGGACCGCCAGTCCGCGCAGGCCCTTCCTCCGGAGTCCCTGGCATATATGGTGTGCGTGATGCTCCAGAGCGCTCAAATGCGTTCATCCCATCGGCGAACTTTCCCGTGGCGGCGCCAAGAGTGCAGGCCGCCGGAGCAGCGCCCGGAAGCAGTGGCTACGCTGCCACACCAGGACCATCAAGTTCACTCCCATCAGGCTCAGGACTGCCGAGAACGAGCGGCTATGCCTCATATCCGCCTCACACGGGCTCGATGCAAAGCCCTCAATCGGCAAGTGCTTATGACGCCGCTCTCCGTCAGCGGCAGGCGCAAGCACGGCAAGCAAGAGAGAATGATCTTGCCGCTGCCAGGAGGCGCGCCGCCTCTGAGGACGAACGGGCCACTGGAACCGGTGAGAGGCAAACCTTGAGCCCAGCTTCAGCTTCCACCCCCAACCAGGCGAACGAAGACTTTCAAGCTGTTAATGCTGCCGTAGCACATGGCCGGATGGTCGCTCGTGGAACACCGCCTGAGCAAGCATTAGCTATGCTCGCCGAGCAAATCCGCCGCGATCAGGGGCTGTCACTAGACGCAGCTAACGACCGGGCGAGATCATTGGTCGCTCGTGGTCACCATCTTTCCACGCAACGCACCTAGAAAGCACAGCGCCTGAAACCGTTCCTATGGCGTTGGGAGTTGTCATGTGCAAGGCGGCATTCTCCTCGTCACAAGAACAAAACCTGCCGTGAGACTCCATTCACGACTGTCACGCGAAGACTTATCAGTCCATCACTGTTTGCATGCGGCCATCCCAGCGATCTTGGAGCTATGGCGCTTTCGCTGCCATGGATTCGTTACGACGTGAAACCGGCTCTCTGCCCCGGACCGGTGTTTCCTTCTTACGCCACACTGTCAGAGGAATCTCCAGGATCCCAACAAGTCTGCTGATAACGATGAAGCCACCATCGCTCAGCTCGTTTCACATACAATACGAAGGTGGAATGGCCTGTCTGCATTGAGCGGGACCTGCGATGCATCATTAGTAGTACAAATTCTGCAGCACAATCACTTGTAGTAACGTAGTAAATGACACAGTCAATCGTAACCGCTACTCAGCAGAGCTCTGCGTGATTGAAGACATCGCGAAAAGACGGGCAGGAACAAACTCTCGATCCCACATCACAGCCTCGCAAGGCCGAGAATAGCGCCTTGGCGGCCAAAGGTCGTGTCTGCACAATTGCCGCGGTATACACTGCTATACATGCTCGGACAGATGACCCGCCAGTGGAGGATTGGCAAATGACGATGATGGCTACATCGAGTCCAGCCCGCTCTTCACATGCCCCCGTGCAGGAGCAGACTGCCGGAGGATGGGATCACAGCAGCAATCACTTGATGACTGTGGTAGATGTCATGTGCGATTGATTCGCCACTGTGTTCATTATCTTGATCGTATACACAATGAGAATCAGGTGATGTTCTGGACAAAGCTGATGTGGCGATATGCTGGCAGGAAAGGGTTCATGAAAATGCTGTCTGCCAGAGCCGCAATAAGGCTGCACTGAGGCTGCAGCGATGCAACAAGGCCACAAATGTTCGATTTGTCAAGTATTGGCCGCATTCTCTTTGGTGAGGCATTTCCCAAGTGTTATTGTACTACTGAAAACAAGTCATGATCGTCTGTACTGACGATCGTTTCTCTTCAGTGCGAGGAATGCTGCAGCCCGGGGCCAATTCCCGCCTCTCATTGACGGAAGCCTCAGCCTCGTTGTGTATAATACAATACATTCACGTAGTTCTGCTGATCCACCTGGTGTTGGACCATCTCTCCTGCATGGAACGTGCCACGATGGGACCAATTCGATTCCAACATCCTGTTGATGAACCAGCTAGCGTGGCCCGCGTTCTTTTGATCTTGGCTCGCAGCGGGAGGTCGATGTTGAAAGCCAAGTCATGCTGTTGTGTTTGAAGTAAGCTGTCACGAATGGACATGTGGCAAGCTCGTGTCTAATCGCGAGTCTGAGCGCACGATGTGCGACAGCATGTAGACCACCAAATAGCTACCTGCCAGCAAGACATGGGCTGGAACCCAGCAAGAGCTGCACAATCGCATCCACGGTAGACTAGACTTGCATGTGGCGCATTCTAATCTTCGTAACAGCATCAGTCGTACAGCTACGCCAGCTCACTGACCGCCTTCTGCTTCAAAGTCGGTGCTGTCGTCGTTGACATACTCTGTGCGTCCGAAGTAAGCCAATCGTGGAGACGCTATCTCGGTCAGGTCTCTCATTCCGTCCGCAATTGCGGTCTCCAGTCGTGCGATCGAATGCTGTATGACAGCCGCCTTGGCCTCCAAGTTCCGCAGGTGCTCGGAATGAACTTCAAGTGCAGCGCTGTCACTGCACAATTGTACGACATGCGATCGCAGCGTGCGACTTGTCGTTCCGTGTTGTTGGCATGATGAAAGCACATCGTAGGTCGATTGCTCAAAGAACGTCCGCATGTGCAGATGGTCTTGCCTAGCCTGGGCTGTATCCGCCTGAATTACACAAAGCTGTTCCCGCTTCTTTGCGACTTTGCCATATTGTCTGGATATTCTGTCCGCAGCGGAGATCGCGGTACTCCGTTGTGGCGTCTGGATGTGGCCAGTTAGAGGAGCGCGAGGCTTGTTGCGTGTCATGCTGGCCAGTGAGCAGAAAGCGCAGTCTCTGCAGTGATGGAGGAGATGTATTTCTTCGTCTGAGGACTGCTGTGAAGTGGAAGGCTGTATGTTCGGTGGGGCGAGAAGGCAACGACTGACGAACTAACGAGATTGAGGGATCGACAAGTGCACCATCCTTCAAAGGTGGAAATTGCAACGTTGTTCCAACTTCCAATACCCTTCGCTGGACACTGGAGGCTGTATGGTCAACGAATGGCCAGAGGTGCGGTTGGCAACTGACGCGTCCTCCTTTTTGCCAAGCATGACCAGTCTTGGCAGAGGTGGCGGACACGCCAAGTGATTGGAGGTCACCTCGCTTATTA